>APFE031557453.1:90286-137534 GCA_000404065.3 Pinus taeda
GGCCGCCGGGGTGGGGGGGTTGTGATGCTTGGGGGGGGTGAGTGGTTGAGGGCGCCCGTGCCGTGCGAGGGGGGTTGGTTGAGGGCGCCCGAGCAAAATTTTTTATTCGTGATTTACTTTTTTTTACACTAGAATGTTAATGCATGTCCTTTTGGAATATGAGGGGCGGTGGGTGGGGCGATTGTTGATTAAAATTTATGATATATTTTCGTTGTTAATTTAATTTAATATGTTTTTATTATTTACTGATTTATGTGTTTCTATTTTTAAGGAAAATGGCATCAAAGAGAATTTAAGTGAATATTTCTGGACCAAAGACTCATAAAGGTGCATCTAAAAGAAACATTGGTGAACGAACTCCACCTGAGCTCATGACTACAAATCTTTCAAGTGCCTCAAGTGATAAGAAGATGATTTCAGACTGGAAGAATTCGAAAGAGGCAAAATTTCCATCAAGAATGTGGTATGTGAAAGAAAGAGAAAGCACAAATGTGAATATATATCTATATATCGATATACCGAATGATAATGGAATTTTTTAGGTGATGGGAAGAGTCGTAGATATGTGTTCGGTACCAGACACTGAAGTTGTTTACGTACTTACAAAAGCTCCCAAGTCACATGAAAGGGTTAAATACCAACTATCATATTCATTGTATGACACGAGAGAGGTATCTACAAAGTTGTGTAGTCAAATCGTAAATGAGATGACACAAAACATTGTAAGTATTGTTATTTATATTTGTATTTTGTGTTTTTGAAAGTGTCTCGCTATATTTTTTAACTTTGTTTTTTATTGACATATGATATTTTGTTTGGCAGAATTTCGTTGAAAGTTGTTCAATTAGGTTGGGAGGCATTCATTTCATTGAGAATGATATCATGAAAGTTGTCAGCAGTTTTTACTCAGTGTCAGAAGAAGATATGGAAAATAGGCAAAATGAAGTAATTGATAATGCTACAAAACTACATCCAAAGAATCAGAAAAAAAGGCCTCTGGTGGATAAATCTAGCAAGGGTAAACAAGTTACTTTTGAGAACGATGAAGTTGAAATTGACAATGAAACATATGTTTTCATTACTGAAGATGACATTGGAACTGAGAAGAGCCATAAAAATCCAAAAGTAACAATGCCCAAGAATAACTCTGTTGGGAATGTTATGACCAAGAAAAGTAAAGTTGATGATTTTGAAGCAGTTATTACCAGTAGTCAAGAACCTAGTGAAACTTCAAAAGAAAGCAGAGAAATCATTACACCAGGAGCTGATTTAGAAGATGGCATTATCAAAACAAAACAAAATGTCATTCGAGATAATTTGACAAAGAGAAACTTAATTGATGGTGGTCACACATTTCAGCTTAATGTCAGGCAAAACTATAAAGCAAGTGAAGAACAATGTCAATATCAAGTTAGAAAGCCACATCATTTGCATGTTCACAACTTGAAGACATTGATGAGGTACAATCCATATGCTCATGTGGTTAGTTATGTGCTCTTTGTTGATCCACTTCAAGTTCCCAACAAAGAAGCATTTGATAAGTCAAAATTTTTTGAATACAAATTATGTGCTTGGGGGGAACCATTCTGTAGAAGCTCAAAGACAATTGATGGAGGAATATCCTAATAACCCACGTTTTGAAACAATGAAATGTATCATTTACGCTGGTTTATCTGATACAGAAGCAAGTTAAGGTGGCATGGGATCATAATTCAGATAATGAATATAGGATGTCTATGACTTTCATCCAAAGGGTTAGATTTATTCATAGTGAATTTGAAGAAAAATGTGGTGGGGATAGAACAAAAGTTACTGCAAATTTCCCAAAGGAATGTTGTATGGAAATAGCATATCAAATTGAAGAGAAAACCAATTCAAAAGGTGGAAAAGACAACAAACATAGTGATTTATTCAGAGGTGTTGATAACATTTTCCAATTGGCATTTAGAACTAGAGATGTTTGGAGGTTGATTGATGAGATTTTTAGCGTGTGGGAAGACATTGCCATTAAAAACCAGAAGGTCAAAAAGTCTAAGCCATTCATATGTGGCAACAGTAAATTAGCTCCTGAAATGAAGCATCTTCCAGACGATATGACTATCACACCTTGGAGGGCGATGCAAGGAGTGAAAGATGAAAAAAATGTCAAAACAATATTATCTCGTGTGAGGCCAGGGGAATTATCATTGGAGGAAATGTCTGAAGAATTTCAAAAGTAAGTTTGTTGAAATATTTTTATTTATTTCTAGATTATAATGATATTTTAAATAAAACATGTTGTTCTTGGTAGTATTTGTTATACATATCATTATATTAACTTTTTGTTATTTTATCTATGTAGTCACAAAGTTTACATGAAAATTCAAGAACAAATGGTTAGATTGTTGAATGAAGATAGTTGGGATGATGTCGTACTCAACTATCCAGATTCAAGTTCTACATCAACATTAAAAGCTTTTTATATTGCATTTAAAAAGGTATCTTGATTTATACATTCATTTTTATTCACCTGTGTACTATTTTTAATTTTTAACTTACACATATATTTGTTTATTTTATAAAAGATGAGGAAGGATGATAATGGAGTGCCAGATAGTTTCAAAACCTTTATTGAAAAAATAAAGATCGAAAGACTGAGGAAGCAACGTATTAAGGATATTCAACTTGATCCAACTCTTAATCATTTCATTTGGAATGGGCTAGACACTATTCAATATCAAGTAATACAAGGCGACTGTGAAGGCATTGCTAAACTCATACCTAAAAGGGATTATGCCCTAGTCATTGCAGATATTTCCCATGGTTTCAATATTCCAAACATTGACTATGATAGTGACCCTCATACTTATCAAGCTTTTAGTAAAGTGGTTGCGGGATTTGTAGAAGTCACATCATCACCATTATGGAGATTTGTGACATTTTATTCAGACACACAATTGGAAATGATATTGTCAAGCTTCAAGGGGAAAACAAATTCAAGGATGCAACTTACATGGTAAGACGTTTAAAATGTATATTTGATTAATGTTGAAAAAATTATTTATGTACAAGTTAATTGAACTTTTACTATTTCATGTTACAGGGAAAAGTCAAATATTTTTCACAATGAAGGTCAACAATTTATAAATGATTGTGAGTTCATTCATATTGATAATTGGGCAAAAGATGATAGCCATATGTCTATGATTTTTAATCGGGTAGATAGAAAGAGTCATAGCCAAATATTGACTTATGATGTTGTTGTGAGAAAAATAACATATGAAGATAAAGAAGCAAAAGGAGAGATAGTTAACATTTATCAAAAACCACAATTATTAATTAACTATCTTATAAACATTTGTTCAAATGAAGGAGATTGGGTTTTGGATTTATTTTCTGGCTCAGGTAAGTTTTATTATATGGAATTGAATTTCAATATGTTATTTTTTTAATTAATATGTCATTGTACTAATTTAGTTCATTATTTCTTTTGTGCTTGATAATTAGGTACAACACTAGCATGTTGCCTTCAAAAAGGAAGAAATTGCATTGCAATTGAAAAAGATCCAGTACAGTGCAATTTCATTCAACAAAGAATTAATGCTCTTCAATTTCTTCCAGATGCAATGGAAGGAATTGGGTTGAAGAAAGGGGACTTTAGTGAATTACGTATGGCAAAAAAGGCAAAGGAACCCCAACCACCATTACATGGAATGTTTGGAAAGACATACATTGGGAGGTTCGCAGACATCAAAGACCCATTAGAGGAGGAAAATGAGCAAAATGAAACAGAAAATATTGTGGAAGAAGACAATGATAAAACTCTAGAGGACGAAGAGTTTGGATTACGTGACATTGTTGATTAAATTTAAGTTATGCTTGTAAATCAAGCTTTGCAATGTTTTGACTTTGACATTTTATGAGAAGAATAAACACTCAATTAAGGTTGTTATATGTTCAATATTGGTAATATGTGATTTTTGCGGATTTTAAAGTTAATCATTATTATTTGAAAAAAAATGATTTTTATTATTTTTTTGACATGAAATTCATAGAAAAAGCTATTATTTAACCATTTTTAGTTAAAATTATCGTATAAAAATTGTGATTTTGACATGTCAATTCTAGCAAAAAATTATCAAAACATGTAGTTTTTTTAGTTATATTTATGTTAACAATGGTTATTTTTATGTCCATTGTTAAAAAATATTGTTTTTTAGAAACAATTATTTCATGTGGATTGAAAAATTAATTAAGGATGTATAAATATGTATAATATCGAAAAGTCTAAATATTGACCTTCTAATTTAAAAATGCAAAACAATAAAAACCTCATGAAAAAAATAATTTAAAATTAAAATAAAAAACAAGAAAATGTGAAGAAAATGACCACTTCAAAAATGATCAAATTTACTAAATAATTATTTACATTTTATACATTAAAAAATTTAAAACCAAAAAACAGGGCTTTTAAAAAAGGAGTGTGATGCAGAATGCTCACTTTTTAAAATCAACATGAAAATCACTACCATTCTAAAACGTGATGTACATAAAAAAAATTAAAGTGCCAAAAACTATGCTCTAAAAAACATGTGTGTTCTGCATCACCCCTTTTCAAAATCAGGTCACTTTTTTGCTATCTCTACGAAACGGGTAACAGTATCAGTTCCCGTTTCAAAGTTTACATTGTTTAATATGTAACAGTCATACATTCATGATAATGCACTCCACAATAACAACATAAAAATTTACATGACGACATGATTACAACCATCATCAACATCATCATCATGCAAATACAACATGCACATGGAGTGAAAGTGTAAGAGACACACATGCAACTGACATGCATGAATGACCAACACATACAACCCATCCAGTCTGAGGGGTGAACCATGCTTTGATGCCACTCTGTCTACCCAAGTATCTGGAAAACCGGAGTAAACATGCGATGAAAGACTACTATGGTTGGATTCGAACTCCTATGTGACCTTAAGGAAATGGAATCGACGGAAACACAACACACATAACTTCCACATCAGCTACAAGACCCCTGAGAAACATGCCAACACTTTAGGCAGCTTGCCCCTAGGTCCCACTGAAACTTCTTATCACTTGTCGTCTGGACGCTCTCATGCTATGGGCATGCCAACATCCAGTGACCTTTGGATACTCTCACAAGCTTGCATGCTAGCGTTTAGGGACCAATTTGTTCAGTTTTGTGCCAGCGTCCTTGGGATTTGAGCCACTTTTTTCGGCCAAAGGCTCAGGTCACTGCCCAAAATAGAATGATATCTTAAGAGAAATAAAGTAACCGAGAAAGAATGAAGTAGAAGAAATTAGTTAAACAAGCCCTTAACTAGATCCCTACTAGCCATGACAGACATTTCATCAAACATATCGCAAACATGTAATCTACATTTGTAAACAACATAATTAAGCATAGGGATCTCTTACTTATATGAGAATTGCTAAGAAGCATTGTTCCCTCATGTCTCTTGTTGCATTATCATCTACTAGGTCATAGATACATTTTCCACTCATTTACAAGTAAAAATATACTGAGAGCCATACAAAGTTGTTGTCATAAAACATACATATAACTAGTATAGTAACAATGGAAATACCATAAATATATGAACCATAAATTCCACTTATAAACCATTATATTTACACATGAAAACCAAGGGAATGAATTTCTCATTAATGAATGCAAAACCAACCAGAGATGGGACTACCACGTTCCACCTGATCATAGATTCACTGAGCCAAGTCTCTCTTTAGCCAATCACCCCCATGCCATATTCCAAGCATGAATGTGGGATTCATAACCAAACAAGCATAGATGCTACCAGAGTTCTCCACCTACATCATGAGGAATTTGAGTGTCTCCTAGTCTCTCAGGCTTTATCATAATCCACAGTGCGATCCAGGGATCACTAGGCCCTACACCGATACCCACTCTCCAGGATTTACCATACATCCCACCCTGAGACTACTAGGCCCAACAGAGAGAAACCCACCTCTTAGCTTTACTATATATCTCACCATTCATTGGAAAAGATTCCTAGGACCACCGAGGCACACAATCTTGATTTTATTGACCCCCACAATCTGGCTCAGGGGTTAGTAGGTCAGTGTCCTTACTGTGATCCACAGTCTGGTTCACGGACCACTGTTGGGCCTCTGTTTTGCCTTGCTTTATATCACCTTTTACTTGAAATCACTCATGCTTTTGTTTAGCTTGACTAGTCATTGTCATAGTTTTGTGCATTCTCAGAGATAATAAGTAAGTATTCGCTATTCCTTTGTTTTAATGAGATTTAAACATTAAAGGCATATTTAATAGTAGTTTGTGTGTTTGCAGGTTTACAAAGTTGGTTATATGCCTATTTTGATAAAGGCGAAGTTCCTGCACCACACATTCTTACACTAGTACCGGCAGGATTCTTGCACCACACATTCCTGCACTAGTTCAGATTTTACAACTTCCACCCGAATTCACAGCAGTTTCTCGACAACTGATTTACTCCTCGATTTACACGTCGATTGTTGCGAATCTCAAAATTCTGAAACATGGGTTTTTTTCCCAGTATAGGAAATTGGGCAAATCGTGGGCCATTTTCCAAAATGCGTAATGGTTGAGGAGATATGAAGAGGTATTTGGAGGCAATTTGTTAAAAATACCAATTTTTCCAGAAATCTAGAAAAAGCCAGATTTGGAAAATTCGTATTAAATCTCTATTTTTTTTAATAGGAGAATGATTGTACTAGTTTTCTATTTAAATTAGAATTAGTTGGGATTAAATCCCCATGATTGCTTACAAAGGATACAATTAATTATCATGTAAACATATTATAAAAGGAAGAGCGATTATGCACGTAAACGGAGGGAGATGGTAACATGACTGTGTTTCTAAATGGGAGATTGTATCTTTTGTTATCGCCCAAATCTGGGCTGGAGTCTATATTTCATGATGTAATTTGCCTTTGTGAATTAATAGGAATAAGGAGCTCCACCTCATGCTTTTCGAATCTTATTTGTTCCTTTAAACAAATGAGTCTGATCTGAGTTACTAAGTAACATTTTTATTTAAAAGGGAAACACACTAGTTGGCTAGGGCCCAACCAACCCAGGACGTTTACCCTATTTCCTATTTCTTGTAATTTATGTTTATATTGTCAAGCGTGATTTACTTTCAAGACATGTAGTCTTGTTTGAGTGAAAGCGGATCTGCTGTGTGAAGTAGTTAAATTTCCTTTTCTTGCCCTTGATTTCGGATTGGTTTTCCCGCCTGGTACAAGCAGGAGAAATAAACCTGCACCAGTGCACATTGGTGTGCTATTCCTTTTCCTGCACCTAATGTCAGATTGGTTTTCCCCTCTGGTCTAAGCAAGAGAAATAAACCTGCACCAGTGCACGTTGGTGTGCTATTCATTTTTTGCAGTTTTGTTTGATTGGTTTTCCTGCCTGGTCCAAGTAGGAGCAATAAACCTGCACTAGTGCACGTTGGTGTGCTATTCATTTTCTGTAGTTCTATTTGATTGGTTTTCGTGCCTAGTCCAAACGGGAGAAATGAACTTGCACCAGTGCATGTTGGTGTGATGCAGCAAGCCTTTCTAGTTTACTTCCCACAATCTTTTTTTCTCTCATTAAATGCTTATGACAGGATAAATGTATATTATTGTTTCTTCATTATTGCATTCTGTTAGGATCAAGAACATTCACTTTTTATGTGTGCAATTTAATTTGACACTTGCAATAATTAAGCACTCATTTTAAGAATTAATAGCTAAGTGTAGGAAGCTTTGATCAGGTGCAAGAACTAGTTTCTTGTCATAGGATCTGAGTGCTCTGAACCTTGGAAGTTCGAGCCCTTTCATGAAGTAAAAATCCTTCAGTAAAGACACCATTTATACCTCCTGCATAAACCTTTGTTCTTGCACTAGTGCAAGTAGAATGCGATAGTGCAGGACAGATTAGTGCAAGAAGGAAATCTCTAAAGAAGCAGGTTTAAGGGCCCATTCTACGAGACTGCCAAGTGTCTTTGCTAAAGAAAAACATAACACATACTCAGTAATTAAAAATTGACCACTTGGAGTGATTGCCTTTTTATTTTGATTCCTTTGCAAATGCATTCTTTCTTGTTCCAGCACTAGATTACTTTGATGATTCAGTTATCTTTTACTCTTTCGATTTTGTAAGCTTTTCTTTAAGAAAGTAGGAATTTCTATCAGGAAAATTCATACCATCTCTAGCATTGCCTGTGCTTCGTCTCTAAGTTTACGAATCCCCTAGGTTGACAATTAAGTATTGAGGAGTTTGCTTAAGTGCAATTCCTGCATCCAACAACCACTAGGCCATGTGTTTGTCATTTCAGAGATCCACCCCACTCAGCTTCGAATCCATCCGGAAATCTAGATCAACTGAAGTATGAGAACCCATCTCATCAAGGCTATCAAAAAATGGCAAGGCTATGCTAGAAACACTGTCACACCTAGAAAAATGCATGCCATGACATAAAACAACCAATTGCAAATAATCCTACTGTAGTTGCTTGATCTTGCCTTTCCCTGCTTGATCTTTTCTTCCTCCTGCCTTCTTTTCCTTTCTTGCTCCAATGCCAAAGTGCTCCAAGGAAACTCTAAGTGTCCATGAGTGAGAGAGAGAGAATAATGAGAGAGCTCCAAAATTGAACTGACAAAAGGTTACCAACTCATCCTCAGAAGAATTTTTATAAATGAGGCTTCTATTTTCTTCATTTTCCATTATTTTCCTTCATTTTCTTCCTCACATGCAACCTGTGACCTTTCACCTCCATTTTCTCCTAATTCCATCGTTTTCATAAATAAATATGCCAAAATTGCCATTTTTCCTTTCCAAAGCCTTAACCATTGCATTTTCCAATTTCCTTAGCCATAAACAACCAAATGAACACCCCCTAGGATGTCTTGCCCAACATTCAGCTTGTAATAAGTGTCCCATCAACTATGGTTATTATTTTTTAACTTTTATCACATGGAATTTTCACTAGGGTTTTTACATCTTTTATGTTTGGTTTCCCTCTCTTATTAAGATGTGTTTGTATTATATACAAATAACTTTTCTCTTTATATTTTTTCCTTGGCTAGGAAAGCTTGCCAATTTCTCAAGGATCATGGAAAAGATTTCAAAGGGTAGACTTGAAGTTTGAAAGAAGTTATATTGCAACCCTTCAAGCATTAATGTCCTACAAGGTTTTTTAAAAAGCATCCCAAGGTATGCCTTAGCCTATAAGCTTTGTTACAAAGATCTCTTTATATAAAGGTACAATGATTCTTCTTTTAAATTTTGTTCTACATTACTTACATCGTTATGTCTAGTGTTTTGAATCGTAAGAGATTCTTGTTTAGGTGATTAATCATTTGATTGAATCTACCCTCATTGTATTTTTATCATTCATATAGAACCTTAAAATGTTCTCTATAAAACCCTAACCTAAGGGCGTGTCAATATTGATTATGAAACCCTAGTCTACTTAGGGTCGATGATGAAGTCTAGAAATCCTATATTCTTGATGTTTAAAGTTTTGATATTGTTATGATAGAAACCCTTGTCTTTTAGGGTTTGTTGTTAATATGAAACCTTAAATCTTTATGGTTTGGTAAATATGGGTTTATAGGCTAAACCTTTGATTAGTCATAATAAGATCCTATGAATGAAACCCTAGGTGTGTGTTCATCTGTCTAATCGAAACACTAGCCTAGAGAAAATTTGTTGATGTTTGTGTCCTAGGTTTACCTAGTAAATATTGATGAGAAACACATCCTAGATATGTATGGTAACCTAATTGTTGTTTCTCATGTAAATTCCAGGTTTTATAACAAATCCCTAGTAGACATTGATATTTTAGGATATGACGATATTGTTTTCAATATGATTTAGTCTAGTGTTTGCATCAAACCTTAGTAAAGTATGACATTTTTGAAACATTAGATGCTTGGTAGGATTATTATTAATTACTGATATCTAAGGCTTTGTGTCTCTAAGATGGAATCTAGGGTTTGTAATGGATCATAGTAGAATCTATCATATAACACTGAAAATAATATTGAGGCCCTAGATAAAATGAGTCTGATCTAGGTTGCTTTATGTTGTAGTATAGGGTTTGTAACAAAACCCTAGCAAAGAAGTTGAAGTTTAGAAGTATATGTATCTTACTAATTATGAACCTAACTAGGTTTAGGTATTTGATGTTTAAAGTATTCAATTGTTTTGATGGTTCCATTATATTGACATAACTTTGATACTATTAACTTCTTGCTTCTATATGTATATTTGGTTGTACTTGCTATTAAATTTTTTCAGGTACAAATGTTGTTCGTATGAGCATGATCAAGATGACCTTGATGAAGTTATGAAAGGTTGAAGCTTCTCTGATGTCATAGAAGAATGAAGTAGTTGATCTCCCTAAATTAAGAGGGAGTATGGATAGAAGAAAGGGTATATCTCCCCACTTGAGGGGGAGGGCATATTGTGAGAGTGAATACTTTGAAGTAGGAAAAAGTACTATCGATAAATGTTCACGATTCATGAAGTTGCAAACAAAAGACTTGAGAAGTACTGAGGCTACATTCAGTCATGATGAAGAAGTGGTAGAATAAAGCTTCCAACAAGATGAATTTGAATAAATCGATGATGATACAAACAACATCCAAATGAATGAGGACCCTGATGGTTTGTGTTCACTTGTATGTTTGAAAGTTTATTACTAATCGGGGTTATTATACAGGTAAATCTCCACGAAGAAAGATGATCACTTGTAAATCATAATTGGATAAATGGATATATCCAGTTTATTAGGATAGTTGAAGCATCTAATGGTGGATGCTTGGGAGGATATCTGGCCGACCTATGTGTGTTTGATGTCCTGATCCCAAAGAGGGAGGGTGGCATTGGTCATGGAGCTCCAACCTTGGATACAAACCTAGATCCACGAGTTCATGGTTAGAAAGTAAGCCTGATGTTACCTAGAGTGGCTGAAAACTTGAGTCCATATTATTCCTACCCAGATAGATAACCTTGGTTAGATATCTAGTTTGTGGTACTAAGTGTGCCTGAACTCTTCATAGTTCATATCAGAGATCTTCCATGTACCTATTTATGGTTGTAATTATGAATACCTCCCTAGTTAAGAGGGAGTGTTGAATAATGTAACTAGGTTCAGTCTTCATAAATGTATTTAAGTCACAATATTGTATTTTTCAAAAGAAAGAAAATGAAATTAGTTATTATTAAAATTGACTTATTAAAGCATGGGTTTCATGCTTGGGTCAAGTCCTCCATTGCATGCTTCTAGGGTTTGTGTCAAGTGTCATTGTCCATGTCATAATGTAAAGAACCCTTGTGAATTATTTGTGAAGAAAAAAGAATATTTTATATTAAAATTAGTCTTCTAGCCCTCCTCCACCAAGTCGGCCTCGAACTGGACAAGTTAGCCTAAATCTTGGCCTCATTTGTCTCTCACTTGCAACAAGTTTGATTTGCAACTTCTGGGGCCAAAAAAAGGTGTGAATTTCAAGGAAGAAGAAAAAAAGGAGAGCGAAGAAGGTCTCTCTCAAGCATAGAAGATAAAAAATTTCTTTCTCCTTCCCACACATGTGAAGCTGCGTAGCTGCTGGATGGGGTTCAAAATTTTGCAGTAACTATGAGGCCTAAATTCTACAGCCGGGGGTCGAAATTCTGTAACTGGAAGCCAAATTTTTGGATTGTGGGTGGGCTGGAGCTGCTAGATAAGAAGAGACCACTAGATCATATTGGAAGGATGACTTGGTGGAGGAGGAAAGTCTGTTGGTTTAGGGTCTTGATCCATCTCAATTTGAATTGCCGAAGGAAGAGTTCTCAAGTAGTTTTTCCCCTATATAAGGGTTTTATCCCTGGCTATCTACCTAGATATGGTGTCCCTGATCTTCATGTTTTACTTTTCATAATTTCTTGACGAAACAAAGATAAAAGAGAATATAAGAAAGTTAATAAGAACATAATATTATCACAAGTAATTATCAACATAAGAAAATATTTCTGCCTTTCCAATTTTCTAATAGATAAAACCATGGAGATATCTTAAAAGGTTCTTGGCAACTACCAAGTGAACATGGTGAGGCTCTACCATAAATTGGATCAATGTTTTCACTGCAAAACATATATTTGGACAGGTGTTGACCAAGAACATTAGAGCCCCCACAAGTTGCCGATACTTAGAAGGATTTGCTAGTTCAAAACCAAAAACATCTCCACATAGCTTCTTGAAGTTCATTTCCATCGGAGTAGTAAAGGACTTGCATTCCATCATGCCACATCTCTCCAACAACTTCACAATGTAATTTTTGTGAGAAAGGAAAATCTTGCTAGGGGTTTGCCAAACCTCCAAGCCTAAGAAATAATGCATCAGCCTTAGATCCATCTCAAACTTGGAAGTCAACTCCCTCTTGCATTGATGAACGAGAGGATCGACACCTACCAGAAATAAATCGTCCACATGTAGGACCAATATGAGTGACATGTCCTCCTTGACCTTGAAGTATAGGTTTGAATTTCCATAACTTCTAATAAAGCCCAACTTCATGAGGTAGCTATTTATCCTTTCATACCATGTCCCTAGGGCTTACTTCAATCCATAGAGGGATTTCTCCAGCCGGCGGACATGCATCTTTCTATCCCATTCTTCAAATCCATAAGGTTGTTCCACATATAATTCCTCCTTAAGTGATCCATGCATGAAGGCGATCTTGACACCCATTGATGTGGGATCCATTCTTTACTTGCAACCAATGCTATTATATATCTGATAGTGGTGTATCAGGCCATTGGTGCAAATATCTCGTCATATTCAATGCCTTCCTTTTGTGAGAAGTCTCGAGCCACAAACCTTGCCTTGTATTTTTTAACACTCCCATCAACTCCATGCTTGATTTTGAAAATCCACTTCAAAGAGACCAATTTTATCCTCAGGTATAGGCACCACTTCCTAGACATTATTCTTCATGATGAACTCATATTCCTCAGCCATAACACCTTTCCACACCTAGTGCTTCACGACTTTCTCGAAGGTGCAAGGTTCAGATTGGATGAGAGAACTCATGGTAGCAATATATTGTTGAAATCAAATGAGATGCTTAATTTCTCAAAATGCACCTCTCAGGGTAGAAACATCTTGAAGAGTATCAAGAAGCCATAAAGGTCTCTTCCTTGAGGTGGAGGGAACACTTGGAGGTGGATCAATAGGGTGCATCAAACTATCAACATCGGGCATCGACTTGTTCAACAAATATTCTTCTTGACTCTTATCATCAACATTCCTAATAGTAGGTAGATCCCTTTCTTTCCCAAGGGAAATGTCTTCATTAAAAGTGACATCAGGATTCACTTCCACATCTCTATAACCAGGAACATAGATTCTATATTCTTTTGAATCTTCATTGTATCCAAAAAAATACACCCTTCTTCTCAGAGGCTTTCAATTTATTCCATTTTTTTATAATTTTTATTTTATTTTAGTAGGAACATAAAAATATACAGGACAACCGAAAATTCTAAAATGAGAAACATCAGGTTTCTTACCAGTGAAGACTTCCTCAGGTGTATTGAAATCCAAGCTTTGATGAGGGCTCCTATTTTGAACATATACAACTATATTTGTGGCTTCTCCCCATAGGAACTTTGGTTGACCTTGATCATGAATCATAACATAAGTGGATTCCATAATAGTTTGATTCTTTCTCTCAGAAAGTCCATTATGTTGAGGATTGTATGGAACAATTGTCTCCCTCTTAATACTTGCTTATTTAAAAAATTCATGGAATTCATTTGATTCATATTCAGTTCCATTATTAGTTCCATGTGTCTTGATCTTCTTTCTTGTATGATTCTCCACTAATGTTTTGAAATTATGGAACCATCCAAAGAATTCATTCTTCTTATTTAAGAAATAGATCCAAGTTTTGTGGGAGAATTCATCCACAAATATTATATAGTACAAATATCCTCCCAATGAGGTCATAGGCATAGGACCAACCATATTAGAATGGATCATAGAATTATAGATATCTTGCTTTGACTAGAAGTGAATGGTCCTTTAGTATGTTTCCCTGCTACACATCCTTGACAAACTCCTTCGAGATTCATATGAAATTCGGGCATCCCTGTGATCATATTACATACACTTTGTAAGGCTTTGTAATGTAGGTGAGTAAACCTTCTATGCCACAACTCACATTGAATAGATGTGTCATTTTCCAAGGCTCTCAAAGGGCTTCCCCCAATTTGAGAAAGACCATCCATCCTGAACCCAAGAGTAAAAGCATATTTGAAGTCCTTATGCCATGAAAGTACCTTCCCAATAATGAATGCAACCTTGAAGCCCTTGTCTTCCATCGTAGAAACAAATGCCAAATTCTTCTTTAAACCATGTATGTACAAAACATTATGAAGAAGTATGGTTTTCCCATAATTCAAATGAAAATATAGAGACCATATTCCTTTCACGAGGTAGGTAGCATTATCTCCAAGAATGATATTAAGATTAGATTTCCTCTCAATCAAATTTGAGAGAACCTCCTTATATCCAGTGAAGTGCCTTGAGGCTCCAATTATCAATTAACCAATAGTCTAAAGTATCTGGGGCAGAGGTAGTAGACAAAGCAGGAATAAGAAATATTCAGTTTGATTTTCAACAATTTTATTTTCATCATACTTGGAATTTCTTGCCTTTGGGAGGTCGTTTATTTCCTTCTGAAGCAGCAGGATCATTCCTCTTTCCTTTATTATTCGACCTGCTATTCCTTTGATTGTTGTTGCTTTTATAATTGTTGTGGTTGTTGTTTTCATCCCTTAGAGGATTTTTCTTGTTAGAACACTCTTTTTCATAGTGATCTAGGTGGATATTGGTGGCCACCCACCTATTCCACTTGGACCCCCACCATTGTTTCTTTCAGTTTTTCAGTTTCCTTATTTGTAGCACAATTTACTATTTTTGGCAGTTTTTTGCGTCCTAAACTTCCAAAACCATTTTGAGGCCCTAAACAACGTTTTTTGGGAAACTCGGGGCCAACATGGGACATAGATTGATGTCAGCCATTAAAACAAAGTAGTCTTCAGATATATCTTTCTAATGAGGTATTGTGCACGTCAAACAAAAATCATATGCCAAAGTTACAACCCCGGGAAGTTGATGTACCAATTTACCCAAATGAGGCCCATCGTTTGGCGCTTCATCTCCTAGGGTTAGATTTTTGGATGTTTAGGGTTTTCCATTATTTCTCAATAATAAATAGGCCTTTGAACCTCATTGTAACACAATTCAGAGACATGTAACCACCACATTTCTTCTTAGAGATAAGCTACCATTGCTCGAGATAGTCTTATTTCCATTCTATTTGTAAGAATATTTCAATATTTGATATTAATGAAATGAAGTGTTATTTATGTTGCATCTTTGTATTTATGGCTATATTTGTAATTTGTTGCGTTCCTATTTAAATCCGGATCAATTGTATCAAATCGGTTTGCTCTTTCTCAATTTTTCTTTGCATGTCCCCAATGACGTTGGGATATAAGGAGTTAGGGCTCAATCTGGTTGAATCTTCGCAAGATCAACCTCGCAAACCCTGACGAATGCCCATGGGGGAGGAAAAGAAAGATGAGGGAGCAGGAGATCCTATCAAAATATTGCTTGAGGAGGCCCTTGAGAAACAAAGGAACACGATGATGGATAAATTTCCCCAGATCCTTCAATGGTTTCCCACCAACGACGCATCCAACAACCACTCTGGAGGCTCCACTCCTTTTAAGGTACAAGTAAACTTTGAAATTCCCATATTTGAGGGCCAAATAGATCCAGAAACCGTAGATAAATGGTTAAATTTGCTAGAAGGATATTTTTCTGTTCATGATTTTTCGAGCCAGGAAAAGATTACTTTCGCTCTTCTAAAAGTTGGCCCCCATGTCAAGGATTGGTGGGAAACCTACTGTGCATAGAAGGATGAAAGTACGACCTCACTATTTTCAGCCACACCCACTTGAAATTCATTTCAGGATGCCATCAAGGAGCAGTACTACCCTATCGGGAGCTATGAGGATATATACATAAAGTGGACCACATTGTGGCAGGGAAGGGACCAAGATGTGCCAGATTTTACCAATTTTTTTCATACCCTTTGCACGAAGTTGGGTATCAAGGATCATGTGAAAATTTTGGTACTCAAGTACCATGATTTCCTACACAGGTATATCCAGAACGAGATGCAGTTCCTGGACATCTCCTTTCTCGACATGACATATTGATACACCATCAAGATTGAGTAAAATTTTAAACAAAAGAAGCAAGACTTTGGATCTGTGAATCTGAGGCAAGGGAAAGGTTCTCCCAAACCGTAGAACAAAGGAAAAATCCAAGGCGAGGCGGCCCAAGACAACCTGCCAAAGTCGTAACAAAAGAACAACACTGCAAAGCTAAAGAAGGACATGAAAAAGCGGTGTGAGTTCCATAAGAGCTCCACTCACAACACAAGTGAGTGTCGGGCTTAGAAGTCACTGGTGGCTAAGATGAAGGCTTTAAAATCAGATGCATGTTCCAACTTTGAGTTAGAACCTGACAAGGGGAACGACAAAGGGAAGAAAATTATCGATGTGGAGCCCAACGCCACCGTTGCCACCATGAAGATCTAGAAGGAGGAACCCGAAGATCCAGAGGAGGAGGAGCGCCTCTTCCACTCCCATATGTGGGTAAACGGTTCCCCACTACTATTCATTGTCGACAGCGAGAGCCGAAAGAACCTAATTTCAGAAGAGGTTGTGAAGCGGCTAGGCTTACTGACCATAACACACCTACAACTGTACACCATCAGGTGGCTTCACCAAGGACGAGATCTTCACGTGAGCCAGCAGTGTCGCCTTCCATACAACACCAATCCCTTCAAAGATGAGGTATTATGTGATGTTGCTCCCCTTGATGTTTGTAATGTATTATTAGGCCAACCATACTTGTGGAAGCGACATGATGTGTATGATTCAAGGCCTCATGCTGTTATTTTTACCTTGGGAAATAAGTTGTACAGGATACCTGAGGTAGCACTACCTACCGCCATCTCTTTGGCTATTGCAAAAAAATGCAGTAAGCTCATTTCCAAAATCGAGAAATTTATTTTCTTGATGATACACCCTTAGGGAAAGAAGATGGTGGCCACGAACTCTAGACAGAGCCCCTCTGCATGATGACAACATATGGAAAAGGTCATGGAATAGTACGACGACATCTTCACCTCTCTTGTAGGGGTTCCTCTGCACTATCAGGTCAAGCACTCCATCGATTTGACTCGAGGTGTGTCACTGCCCATGGACCAATCTATCGATGTTCTGTTATGGAGAATGACAAAATCGAGAGGTAGATTCAGGAGTTACTATAGAAAGGTCACATACGATCGCGTTCACATCCGACCGATTTCATTTTCCTGCAGGAGCCCGATCATGTTGGTACAAAAGAAGGATGGGACTTGGAGACTCTGTATTGACTTTTGGGCGCTCAACAAGATCACTGTCCAAAATAGGTACCCAATCCCACAGATTGATGACCTTTTGGACCAACTCAAGGCGCAAAAATATTTCAGCAAGATCGAATTGAAGTTTGGATATCTCCAGATACCAATCAAACCCTTCGATGTGTGGAAGACTGCCTTCAAAGTCAGGGAGCACCTTTTCGAGTTCTTAGTTATGCCTTTGGGGTTGATGGATTCTCCTAGAACCTTCATGAGGCTGATGAATGACATCTTGTGGCCATTCACCAACTAATTTGTAGTGCTATACTTGGATGACATCTTGATCTTTAGCCAGAGTTGGGAAGACCACCTCCACCACATCTGACAAGTTCTCCAAACACTACGGCAACACAAGTTGTGTGCCAATTTGGAGAAATGCACTTTTGGCATGACCCAGGTTCATTATCTGGGATACATTATTGATGAACGAGGGGTGAATGTGGATCTAGCCAAGATCCAAGTCATTCAGGATTGGCCAGGCCCAACCACTCTGACAAAGATCCACAACTTTCTGGGTCTTGCCAATTTTTACCGTAGGTTCATGTTGGGGTTCTCTCATATCACTTAGCCCTTGAGTCATGTCACCAAGGGAGGAGTGAAAGAAAAATTATTTTGGTCTGAATATCAATAGAAGGCATTCGTAGAGTTGAAACATTGCCTCTGCTCTGCACCAATTCTCACATTACCAAACTTGCAACAACCATTTGAGATCAAGGCAGATGCCTCTGACTATCCTATTGGGGTAGTCCTTACTCAATAGGGTCATCCAGTGGCATATTACAGTGAGAAAATTTTAGACACAGTCCAAAAGTATCCCAATTATGATAAAGAGATGTATTCCATTATGCAGGCCTATCGAAAATTGAAGCATTACATTTTGGGGAAGGAAATGGTCATCCACAGAGACCACCGACCCCTGCAGTTCATATAGATGCAAAGGAAGTTGCAGAATGATCACCATTAGAAGTGGTCCACATACATGAAATAGTTCCATTTGAATGTCAAGTACAAGAAGGGCAACACCAATAATGTTGCAGATTGCCTCAGCCGACCACCGATCATGGCGTTAACCACCGTGCTCAACTCTTGTGGGCATGAAACTTTTGATTGGCCACTTCCCTACAAAAGTGACACCTTTGTGTTCCTTCAAGCGAGCATGCCAAGATGATTTGGGAAGCGCACTATAGTTAGGCCACTAGGCATTTCGTGGTCGAGAAAACGGTGGGAGTACTGCAGAAGTATTTCTATTGGCTGAATCTTCGATAGGATGTCGGGAAGTACATCAGATCCTGCACTGCCTATGCCATTTCCAAACCAACAATCAAGAAGCAAGGCCTCTATACTCTGCTGCCTAACCTTAGTCGACCTTGGGAATCCATCTCCATGGATTACATTTCGAGCCTTCCTTCTACTAAGCATGGCAATGACTGTGTTTTTGTGGTCGTCAACAAATTCTCAAAGATGGCCATTATGGAGGCCTACAAGAAAAACGTCATAGAAGAAGCCACTGTTGAACTCTTCTTTGAATGAGTGTGGGTACACTTTGGGATCCCATAGTCTATTATCTCAAATCGAGGCAACAACTTGCTGAGTACATTTTGGTCCAATCTCTGGTCGATGTTGGACACAAATCTCACTAAGTCCACAACTTTCCATCCCCAAACTGATGGCCAAACAGAGGTTGTCAACAGGATGATCGTACACATTTTGCACATGTACATCTCAAAGCATCCACACACATGGGATGAGAGCCTCCCCTATGTCTAAAACAACTATAATTGGGCTCTCCACAACTCGATTAGACACAACCCTTTTCAGGTGGGCTTGGGATTCCAACCATTATGTCCCATGGATGTGGCCATACCATTTGTAGTTACTTAGCCAGATTCGACTTATGTCCAGTTCGAAGTTGATAAGGTAAACAAATTCATTAAGCACATCCAACACATCCGACAATAGGTCCATGACATTCTGGAGAAATCAAATTCCAAGAAAAAACAACAACATGATCAACATCGGGTTCCACACAAGTTTCAAGTGGGCGACAAAGTCCAGTTGTATTTGCAGAAGGAACACCTTACCGGAGCCTATCGGAAACTCATACCACTTTTCTATGGTCCTTACACCATTACCAAGGCTGTGGGAGAGAATGCATTTAAGCTCAAGATTCCCCCATTCTTTAGCCTACACCTAATGTTCATTGTGGACTGCCTTTGGCCATACTTCCCACCATTGCTGGACACATCGAACATTGTAGAACAACTCACACATAAAAAGTTAAATCTAGAATGCATGGAACAAGCCACAATTGATAGGATCATGTATGTGCGTATCAAGAACACCCGACAGCAAAGGATCCAACTATATTGAGTTGTCAAAGCAGGCCAACTCCTTCACCAGGGCAAGTGGTTCACCAAGGACCAAGTTCAGCATAAGTTTCCTCATCTCATGGAGGAACTCAACGCAATGGGAACCATTGCTTCCTAAGGGGGGAGGAATGATCTAGGTGGATATTGGTGACCACCCACCTATTCCACTTGGACCCCCACCATTGTTTCTTTCAGTTTTTCAGTTTCCTTATTTGTAGCACAATTTACTAATTTTAGCAACTTTTCAGGTCCTGAACTCCTGGAGCTATTTTGAGGCCCTAAACAATGTTTTTTGGGAAAACCAAGGACAACATGGGTCATCGACCAATGTTGGCCATTTTAATGTTGTAGTTCTTGGATAGATATTTCTAACGAGGTATTGTGCGCGTCAAACAAAGATCATATGCCAAAGTTATGACCCTGGGTAGTTGATGTACCAATTTACCCAAACGTGGCCCATAGCTTGGAGTTTCATCTCCTAGGCTTATGTTTTTGGATGTTTAGGGTTTTCCATTGTTTCTCAATAATAAATAAGCCTTTAAGATTTATTGTAACACAGTTTAGAGGCATGTAGCTGCCACATCTCTTCTCAGAGATAGGCTACCATCACCCGAGCTAGCTTATTTCCATTATGTTTGTAAGCATATTTCAGTATTTGATATTAATGAAATGAAGTGTTATTTCTACTACATCTCTGTATTTATGGTTATATTTGTAATTTCTTGCGTTCCTGTTTAAATCCAGATCACATAGTGGCCAAACTTATTGCAATTGAAACATCTCCCTTTCCCTTTTCCTTTGAATCCCTTCTTGAAATTTGACCTTGTCATTTTGAGTTAGAAGGTCCAAGATCATTCCTTCTTTTAGCATGTGCAGAGAAGGCTATAGGTTCTTTTCTATTGTAAGATTTGTTCCTCTCCATCATTCTTATCTCTTCATGAGTGATTTTAGCCAAGATATCATTGAACCCCGATATCCTGTCATTATTGAGAACAATGGTGGTGAATGTCTCCCAAGGCTTTGTGAGTCCTCCAAGAGCAATGAGTGTAAGTTCCATTTTCTATACTTGTTCTTGGCAGCAACATGTGCACTTGAAGGAGGCTCCACCAATTTTCCCTTTGCAAATTCCAATACATCATGCTCCTCCAACGTTAGGTCCAAAGTCATCTTCCATGCATGATAGTTAGACTTGTCATTGAGCTTGTCCTTAGTCTTGAAGTAGGATGTGTCCATGGAGAATAGTCTTTGTCAACAAATATCTTGGTGATTGATTTTTCTCTTGCTTGGGATTATCCTCACCTTAGCTTTGATACCATGTTAATTTTAAATAAAAATGGTATATTCTATGCTTGCAGCAATTACTTAATGTCCCAATGACAATTCCACTTTAATTTTCAATAGAAATCACATAAACCATTAATTCACATTGACAATAACTGTAGATATAACATTAATAATAAATGTGGAAGGTAAGCCAAGACAATGAACACGGAAATTTGGCTAAAGCTAGGGAAAAATCCCAGAGGGGGAAAACCCTTAATCAATCCTTGTTATTAGAAAATATCGAATGTTCAACAGATAAATAATATCTAACAGAGTAAAATGAAGAAAGTTAAAGTCAGTGTGACTTGACCTTTTAAAGTATCCAAACCAATACCCAACTGATGAAGTCGAAGCCAAATCTGATAAACTTGATGAAAGTCTATAATTCTGAAAAGTCAACAATAGTCAACATGCCCTAACCAATTAGTAGTCAATGGTCAACGCAACAGTCGAACAACAATTTTTGAGCTTGGTCAAAGTAAAAGATACTAGACCTTCCTTGTTGGTCAAACAACAAAAAAAATCAACAAAATGGTGTTCAAACCTAGTCAAATGATGAAGTCAACCTTTGGTCAAAAAAATCCTCCAAGCCTGCTGTCAAACCCAATAAAACAACACCTTCTTCCTTTGATTTTGTGTCATACAGTGCAGCCTACTAGGACAAATCCTTCCCTGGTCAAATCGTAGTCAAATAGTCCCCCAAAGTCCAAAGTCAATGTTGGTCAAAGTCTCTTTAAGTCATAAAGTCAACATAGGGCAAATAAGCTCCAAGAGAAACTTGCATGTGTGGAATGAAAAACTGCCTCAGATGTATGAACCAATCAAATGAGGAGAGAGAATGATGTGTGTAAGATGTGCCAAATGAGGTTAAGAGTCTTCTTTATTTATATGTGTTGGAGGGGGATCAAGTTGTCTAATTTGACCCCAAGCCGACCTTGACCAAATGTGCATATGTGAGCTTGACATGAAAATAATATTTCTCTTTGTCCAAATTTAGTGATTTCAGAGTCAATTTTGGTCGTCTTGAAAAGAGGAATTTTGTCCAATAATTATCTTCGGCCAACATGCTTTTTAAAGTAGAGTTTGACCCTAGTTGCACATTTTAACATAATGTAATTGCAAACATACAATGAATTATTTATGTGCACATTTCAAAATAAGTATATGCTATACTACCAAAAACTAAATTCTACACACCTAAAAATAAATAAATAAATGTTCATTATGTTAAGACTTTGAAATGTTGCATTAACACTTTATAATACACTGCTTTTGATGTTTGTTGTTTTTTTGGTTTAAAAAACATAATGCAATTTTTAATTAAAAAAAATAACCTTGCACTGTAATATTTGTCCTCTACATTTATACATAATTTTTATATATTAGTTCCATAATCTAAGTTCTCACATGTTGTACCAATATGGACATATAGCTTATAATTATAAGTCAAATTTAGAAAAGAAAAGAAAAAAAAAAACAAAATTAAGATAGTAGTGGAAAAATTCAATAAGTAAAAATTATATATCAAAATGAATATTCAATTTG
Organism: Pinus taeda; assembly: GCA_000404065.3. NCBI lineage: Eukaryota > Viridiplantae > Streptophyta > Pinopsida > Pinales > Pinaceae > Pinus > Pinus taeda. The sequence continues at coordinate 113,074 of APFE031557453.1, forward strand.
CTACATTTCATTTTCTTACCAAAAATCAAGGTTGGTTTTGTATGTACACATGCAAGTTTAGAATGTCTCTTTTTTATACTTTTATTGCATCTAACTTATGAAAATAAAACATCATCCTTTGATACTTTATACTATCTCATAGACGAAATAAAGAAAATACTATAAATATATATTTCATCTAAGAGAAAAAAAGATTGACAAGGGTGAGGAATAATATTGACGTTAATAAAAGGTTTAGACTATTGGTTGTGAACATTGAATACTCTAGCTATCAAGAATGTAGAAGATAAAAAACAATATTGATATATAACTATTAAGGATTGCTATATTGAAAATTTATGTAACAAAACCATAGGTGAACTCTCCTCAAGAAAAGATAATACCCTTTTGATTGATTGCTGACATTTCAAACTCTTCTTTTTTTTCCATAGTATTTTAAGTGTTACCTATATTGAAGTTTTATTATAAAGTTTATGTGAATTTGTTGTTATTTTCATAATATTTTTTTCCCTAAGTTGATAAAAATAGAGATGTCTAATATTTATAGAGATATGTATATTTTAATCTAGGTTGGGGAAGAAATGATATAATTATTATATTTATTTGAGAAAAATGATTATTATTCTTTTCATATTGATTATTCTACAATAACATTGAAAATATCCATCTTTGCCAACTCATTACCTAATAATTAATGGGGCACACCCATTGTGGTAAAAGAGTTTTTAACCATGCAAAAAATTTGTTTAACTTCCAATTTACTCACTAAATCATAATGGTAGGAGAAGACAAGATGTGGATTTATGAAACTAACACTGTCGAGCTATGGAAATAAATTTGTATACCACTGTTTCTTTTTTTTGTATGGTTTTTAGTTTCGTTGTTCTGATCCCTCATTCCTGTCTCCTCCACCAAATGCTAGTATCCCCCTTCCTCATTATAGGAGTTGCTCCTATTGAAACAATTTATATGGTGCGATTCATAAGTATTTAAAAAAATTGAACAAATGCAAGAAGGAAGATGGCCTAAGATTGTTTTTAATGACATATTATGCAAAAGAAAGAAGACTTGGATGTGAAAAAATATCAAATAGTTTACTAAATGGGGTATTTACTTGAACATGTGTCCCACAAACAGTAAAGAGATAAGTTTATTTATTTATTTATTTTTATTTTTTATTTTATTTTATGGATAAGTTCCACAAGCATACTTGGTATAAGGAGCTAGTACAAAAGAAAAAGTACTATATTGAAGAGTTTAATCCCACTCATAATCATCAACAAAAAACGTAAATAGGGGCCAATATTTCTTGGAGAGTCAAAATTATTATTGCTCAGTTAAGGAATAATTCTCATAAACTCCATTATGAAACAGGCCACTAGAAAAGGCCAAAAGAAGTGTGGGATGAAAGAGTATACATTTTTTTTCTCTTTCGGAAAAGTCGAAACAGAAAAGCATTTCATTTTAGAATGCTAGATTTTCAAAGGCAATAGGGAAAGCAATGCATATATTATGGCAGCTAGTTCTTGGATAAGCTATTCAACAAGGGGTTTATCGAGAATCTAGGAGTGTTTATTGTGAGGCTTCATAGGAAAATAGTTGAATACAAAAATCAGATGGAGAAGCAATTTGTCCCATAGGCTATTTTTTAGCCTCGTGGACATTAAAATAATTTCTTCTTTTTTTTCTTCCTTATTATGGTCTCTAACACTTCGGACTCGCAAAGAGAAAAGTAATCTGTGATGAAAGAAAATTGACGTGATCATCTCTCCAAGAAAATTTAAAGATTCCAAATATTCTGTATGACTCCCCACATGGTTAAGATAAGGCATACTAATTTTTATCAATAGATTCACGAAATGTTTATCATTTGCGATTATTAGATAGGCCCCATCTACACACATCTATGATTTAGGTTTCTTTTACGCATGTAATGGGCGTAATGAATGTACTAATGTAAAATTTACGGATTACCATGAAGGATGATGAAGTAATTATTGATTTTTTCTATGTAACATAGATATGTGTGTTTATTTTGGAATAGAATTTCCATAATTTCAATTTAATCATCAATATTTATTAGGTGAATGGTAGCTATTTAATTTTGACAGAATGTTTTACTAGGAATCACAAATTAAAAAATGAGATTTATCTTAAAAGTAGTTATGCTATTTTTCCGCTTTTAATTAAATTGATTAATCAGAGAAAAATGTCATATGAATTATGGATTTTTGGGCACATGGTATTGGGAAACCATAATATTTACAAGTTAAGAATCTCCATGGTAAAGTGAGAGTGGATCTCCATGGTTAAAAATATTATTACATTTTCTTCAAATGCATATAGGCTTAACTCATATATTAATCATAACAATAATCTAAAATAAAGCTATAATTTAGTTAAGTTTTATGATCTTTTTTAATCCTCGCGGATGTGAGATGTATCATGAGATAAGTGTTTACCAACCATTTTTATATGGTTGTGCTAGTTTAAGTTTGTCTTAGTTTAAATCTAGATCAACATAGATCTATCTTAACTTGGATATATCAAATGTTGAAAATGATCAAATCTCTAGAGGTACAAATCTCTTTTAGAGTGCAAAAATTGAAGAAAGATTTTCACCTCAATTGATACGTATGAGTTAAGATTGGATGTGTGTGTGTGTGGGTGGAAGGAATTAAACATCTCCTTCATTTTGAGCAACACACCAATAAAATATTCGGACAATTCGTAGTGAGATTGTAATTTTTCATTGTTTGAATTACATTTTTAAATATACCAATGCATTAAACCCCTTGGAAATATTCTTGAGCACTCATATTACTTAAATTTCAATTCTATCAATTTTTTGTTGGATAAGGAGAACAAATTAACCAAAAATATTGTGGGAATGATGATTGCAGTTAGACCAAATCCTGCATCACAAATAAAAAAATGAGATTTATCTTAAAAGTAGTTATGCTATTTTTTCTCTTTTAATTAAATTGATTAATTAGAAAAAAAAATGTCATATGAATTATTACTTTTTGGGCACATGGTATTAGGAAGCCATAATATTTACAAATTAAGAATCTCCACGGTAAAGTGGGAGTGGATCTCCATGGTTAAAAATATTGTTACATGTTTTTGCAAATGTATATAGGCTTAACTCATATATTAATTATTTTTATAATTAATCATAATAATAATCTAAAATAAAGTTATGGCGGATGTGAGATGTATCATGAGATAAGTGTTTACCAACCATTTAATTTATATGGCTATGCTAATTTAATGTTTGTCTTAGTTTAAATCTAGATCAACATAGATCTATCTTAACCTGGAATATCAAATGTTGAAAATGATCAAATCTCTTGAAATACAAATCTATTTTAGATTGTAAAATTTGAAGAATGATTTTCACCTCAATTGATAGTTATCAGTTAAGATTGGATGTGTGTGTGTGGGTGGGTGGAAGGAATTACACATCTCCTTCATTTTGAGAAACACAACATTAAAATGTAGTACAATTCTTAGTGAGATTGTAATTTTTCATTGTTTGAATTACATTTTTAAATATACCAATTCATTAAACCCCTTGGAAATATTCTTGAGCACCCAAGTTACTTAAATTGTAATTCTATCAAATTTTTGTTGGATAAGGACAAAAAATTAACCAAAAAAATTATTGGAATGATGATTGTCGTTAGACCAAATCCTACAAGTGTTAGTCTCCACTACAATCACCAGAGTTAAGATCCACGAGAGGTGATCAATCCATTTCGTGAAACACACATGGAGCGCTGAACCCAATGTCCAACAATACCCCCCCAACGCGAGCCAGGTGAGTTTCAAACTTGAGACCTATCGCTCTAATACCACTTTTTGGAATCACTATTTCCGTTAGACCAAACCCTACAGGTGTTAGTCTCCGCTACAATCACAAGAGTTAGGATCCATGAGAGGAGGTTAGTCCATGTCGCAAAACACACGTGGAGCGCTGAACCCAATGTCCAACAAAAATATCCATGAAGAAAAAAACAAAACCTAAAATACTTAAAACATTTTAATCATAGGATTCTTTTTTCCTTTTTTCTTTCTTAAATTATATATATTATAGATATATATATATAAATATATAATATATAGTATATATACCCAATTTTAAGGTCATGACCAAGTCAGACACCAAATTGGTGTATGAGACCCCCTTGTTTGTGGGACAAGGGACACACGTTCGTGCAATAATTTGACGGCTAAAGACTACAAAGGCATACGTACTCTACCCCTCTATGGTTTTGAACCTGTGACCTCTTATAAGGAAATACATGCTCTTAACCATTAGGACCACTGACGCTGTATATAAAATATGCATAGTTGACATTGAAATATTTAACCCAACATAAACTTTGAAATAATTTATTTATGTCCAACATTACCTAATTCTTTTTTAAATACATGTCTCCCTCACAGTAAGAAGTGCATGTGAGAGAGATATATTGAAATATTACTTAACCATGCATATTGAAATATTTTATTAAAGTTGTGTGTTGATTTTTTTTTGTTATTAATATTTTTTAAATGTTAAACTTTATATTGAGAATTGAAACTAATTACACATCTCCCTTTATTAAGAAATTAAAATATATATTATATTATATATATAATATATATAAATATATATATATATATATATATATATAGTTTTCAATATATTTTCTATTTAGAAAATTTAAATTTATTTATGACTAACATTAGTAATATGCATATTCACATATTCTATTTAAAATTTATATTAAAATGTTTTTAAAAGAAAAAGAATTATGCTTTTTCGATAAATATATATTTTTAAAACTTTTAATTATGCATATTTATTTTTGTATTTTTTTATAGTCAATATTCTTTTTATTTAGTAAATCGAAGTGTTTCTACAATAAAATATTTTGCATAATTAGGGTTAGAAGTTGAATAAGGGATATGCTTAATGTAGATCTCAGGTTACATTCTTCTTAAGTTATTCTGAGTGGCTAAATGAGTGGAGCCACAGGGAGGGGTGAATCCCCCTCATATTGAAGCACAATCCTTGGATCTCACCAACCTACGACAGGTGCCCTAAGATATTCAGAAGGAAACAATGACATAAGCAAAAACCTAATTCGTGAAATATCATGCCCTGATTTGTAAGTGCATGGGATTTTGGCCCTGATTTCAAGACATAGTGAAATGGATTAAAAAAATGGAGACCGAAGGGACAGATGGAACTTCACTTGAGGGCCAAAGGAGTCTTCATGGTCATATTATTATATCTGGAAGATCAAAAGAGGATCTTTGAAAACATAACTTATTTCATGAATAATACCAAGTTATTCGTGAGATTTTGAGAGGAGTGCTACAACCTAGAAAAATAATAGTTTCTCGCAACCTTGGTCTGGGTATGAATTTTCTCCTTACCTAAAGGCTTATGGGAACCTGATAGCCTTTATGGAATCAGTAATAAATTTGGGGATTTTGTGAAGATATTTGAAATTACAAAGAGGAGGAGGCACAATTCATACACAAGAATATGCGATTATATGAATATTTCCAACCCCCTCCCTTAATCAATTGATATTGAATATCATAGATTTCATGTTGGTTACTATAGAGAACCAAAGTCTGATGCTCAAAAAAACTAAGATGATTTCCAAGTAGTCAACAAAAAAAGTATAAATGTAAGATCCCAAGTGGAGAAACTAATCTAGAACAAGTTGGAGAAAAATCAGGGGAACCATGATGCTAATCAGTTCTCATCACTTGTGCAACTTGAAGAGACAAAAGAGGAGGAGGTGTAAGGGGAACAAATCATGAAGCAACCTATGGAGGTAGAAGGCCAGGTTGTGAACCTAAGGGATAAACCAAACCCTAAGAGAAAATCTCTAGAAGATCCTATTGACATACCATATCTTAAAGAGTCATTAACAAGAACTAGTGCGATCCTAGAAGCACATCCTTCTCCCACACTTACCTAAGATGACCAGTCCACTGATTAGGTGATCAAATTTAAGATGAAAAATGAAAGTGCCTAGAAATTCTTGAAACTAGTCCCAAATTGAAGTTCTCATCGTTATGAATCCAATGACATTCGCTTCACCTCAATCTGACACCATATGCTCACGTTATCGCATGTTGACCGTTTGGCGAAATAACTAAAATTTAAGCAGGGAAGTTGACTAGGATTCCATACTATTAAGTCAACAAGGTGACTGTGCAGGGTATGATCCAATGATAGGATGAATGGGTGCCATGTGGCCCAGTCATGAGATGCCATTTGGCACCTAGGGAGTGGTGTAAAATTTTGGTTCATGGTTGAACTGGCCTCCATAAGAATGGAACTTGTGAGCTCCAAGTTTGCAACACATCGCCTTAGCACTAGGTTGTATGGTGGTTCTTATTATATATAGAACCAAAACACCATTTAAGGTTTACCTTGGCGCCCTTTCAGAGGAAGGGGCCAAGCTGCCAACCCCGATGCCCGGTCATGTTGATTTACATATAACCCTCGGTGTAACAAGCAGAGGGGCTTGGGACCTTTAGCCCGAACCCAGGTCATGGAGGTAGGTACATGACCATGGCATTCAACAAAAGCCGCCAATGGTGGAGGGCGTTCGGTGGTGGCCCTGGGTCGAGGATGCATGCCATGCCATGAGACCATGTCGGAGGCTAGGAAGGAGGAGCTTGCGATAGGGGGCCAACCCTAGGGTCACATGTGTGCCCACAGGACCACAACCCAAGGTCAAAGGCACTAGATGGGAGAGTGCTTCGGAATAGGGACCTGCCCCAGGTCCTTTGGATCCCAATGTGACTGCACACCAAAGTTTAAGGGGCTCGACACTAAGGGCGGGTGGTTATCCCAACCCTTGGACCCGTGGCAACCGATATGACTACATGGCTATGATTTAAGGGCTTAACCAGCTGGCATTAAGGCTCGACCCTCGGCCTTATGTGGCCCATATGGCCATAATTTTCAAACGTATGGGGTCATTGGAAAATTTAATCATCCAATATAATGCACCAGCAGAGGGTGAATTTGTCACTCGATTAGTGAATTTTAGGGCAGATTTGTAGGACCGTTAAACAAAGGGTTGAATTTTGTAGGATGATTAACAGTCAAGTTTATGGGAGAGCTTAAGAGCTCATATATTTTGTATTTTTTGGCCAAATTGAGCTCAAAAAGGGTCCACTTAGGGGTTTTTGAATGTTCTAAATCCATTTGTGACCTCTAATTTCTGATTTGAGCACATCTACAAAGTATTTTTGCAGATTTGAGAGTAAAGGTGTATGGATTAGTCAGGGTTTGGAAGTAGTTATGGAAGGTATTTGGGCATGGATAAGAAATTATAGGGGTATTCTCATCTTCATAAGTTTACCGCAGTAGCTGTAACTTGCAGATTTCAGCTCAGTTTTAACTTTTATGAACATGAAATTTTGTTTATGTGCTTGAATGTGGAATTGAAGTGTTCACATGCCCTTTTTAGCTTTGTGAAAGTTATTTGTAGGAGAACATTACCTTGTAGGGGTAATAACCACATGTACTTGCAACAAACGTTTATGTACTTCATTTGATATTGAATATATGAGTGGTCTAGTCATGTTGACAAACCCGAAGATGTAGGTCGGGGGGGTGAACTCCGTCAACAAACCTTTTGTTATGCTCTTCATTATGCGTGAATGAATTATATGATGTTATGTTCATTATGTTAAGTTACATGTGAAGACTAATTCATGATTTGAAGAAACATTGGAAAAACTTGTTGTTTCAAGACCCATTTTTACCTTGCAAAGCGTCGACACAGTCCTAATTTTTGTTTTTATTTGATATTGGAAAAGAGGAAGAAATCATCTAATCCAATTTCAAATTAGTTTGGTATTAGAGGACCAGTTGACCAAGTTGCAATAATGGGTAGCAAAAAGAGTCTCCAAGAGCTAGAGGAGAAGAATTTGGCTCTTCGTATGGAGAACATAAAATTGAGAAGGATGTTAGAGATAACTGAAGATGAGAAGAGGCACATGCACTTATTATTGCAGTGAGTGCTTGATGAACAAGTTGCATAAATTTATAATCCTATACCAGCAAGAGAAACCTCTAGAATGAAGCCAATATGTGGTCATGGTTCAAATAGTGGTTTTAGACCATATGCGAAAGATGATGCATGTGCAATTTGCAAACATGTTCAAGAAGCACACCATATGCCAGTGGATAAGAGTGGATGGCTAGAGACATCTACAAGTTGGCCATCATTGTGATCATCAAAAGCTGAAAAGATGAATGATAAGTTTAAGGAGGTAATTAGCATCTCAAGTACCATTCCTTCCATTTATATGCACAACAACTTTTTTTCAGTGTTTAAGCAACATACCAAAGGCATAGGTATGAAGTCGCTTTCCAATATGGGATATGAAGGTGGAGGTCTCAGTATAAATGGATAAGGTATTACGAATCCAATTATGGTTGAGGAGAGACCAAAGTATCAGGGATTGGGATATGACTGAAGAGAGTTTGGAGAATGCTCCAAAAGGCTTGAGGTGTTGAAAAGTGTAACTAGGTTCGGTCTTCATAATGACATGTAATTATGATTTTATGTAATGTGATGTAAAAAGGAAAAATAAATTTATTATATTGCTTGATTCATGGGTGTCATGAGAAAGGGATTTTATTTTTGAGTCAAGACTCCCATTGAGAGTCTTTAGGAATTATTTGTCATCTAATCATAAACTAATAGATTCATTGTCATGTAATGAAGTCATGCTACACTTTGTAAAAGTTCAAATTTGTTTATGTAAAGTATCCTCCAAGACCTTGTTACTTATCCTCTTCAAGTTGGCCTACAACGATGAAATAAAATGTTGGAAGAAGTCTTCCTAACCTGTAGGGATCATCTCTGACTAAAGGACACATGTGGAGGTGTATATATAAGCCACACTCGGCCTCACTTGAAGGCAAGAAAATCGAGTTGCATTCGATCAAGAGAAGTGTGAAGAAAGAGGTTACGAAAAGAAGTGTGAAGGAGCTTTCTTTGGGGGTAGTGAAAGAGTTTCTTCTAGGATCAACGAAGAAGAGATTCTTCTGGGGTAGTGAAGAGGAAGGGTTTCTCTTGGGCAAGCAAAGGAGAGGCTTCTTTTGGGAAAGCGAAGGAGAGGTTTATTCTAGGGCAAGAAAAGAAGGATTCTTCTAGGTGACTGAGATAGAGATCTAGAGACTGGGTTTCTTTAGAGAAGATCAGTGAAAGCCTAGAGACCAAAGTTATCTAGAGGAAGTCTAGAAAGAGAAGTGTGAAGAATAGAGACTGAGTTTATCTAGAAGGAGCTGAGAAGAGTAGTTTGAGATTAAGAAGGAAGTCAAGAGAAGGAAGAGGCAGAGCATCAAGGTTCTTGGGAGGATAATAGAGTCAAGGGTTTGTGTCATGGTCTTAGTACTCGTCAATTAAAGATTTAGAAGAAGAATTTTGATCAGGTTTTCCTCTCAAGAGGTGAAAGGTTTTGGCCCTGGTTGACAAGCCTACATATTTAGTCACTTCTCTTTTATTGTACATATTAGTAATTGTCTTGATGAAAAGAACTCAATAATAACATAACGAAGAAAAGGCTATAAGCTAAGAAGTAAAAGTATATCACAAGCAATTATGAAGCAGAGAAATATTTTAACTATTCATGCCCTAGATTTCTCAACATGGTATCAGAGGTAAGGTGCCGAAGATAAGAAGGGGTATTCAATAAAGTAGACACATGAGAATCAATCCTCAAAGAAGGATCGTAGAAAATCCAAGGGCTACCAAGGGAAAGATCTTGAAAACCTTAGATTGAAGAAATCTACACCAGCAAGAGTCTTGAAACCATCTTCAAGAAATAAGGAAGACTAAATCATTCAAGGAGGATCGTGAATCAAGCTCTTGTTTATCAAAATCTTAAGAATAAAATCCTCTATCAACATCAAGATTAAGAAGGAAGCATGAAGAAAGACTGAAACCATAGAAGCACTTCAGAGATCATCACTCATACATACCAAAGAAGTGGAAGCTCTTCAAATCTAAGGAAATGTTCTCTCTACTGAATCAAGTATCTCATTTGAAAGGGATCATCTGAAGCAATAAGTTCGTAATCAATTTGAATATTTTATCTTCACAAGTAAGTACCTTTTGTTATAATCTAATCTAGTAAAAATGACTTCATGTTTCAAGGAGAACCAAAAGCTAATTGGGACATAAACTTCCTTGTATGGAAAAGAAGGATAAACATAGTCCTCGAAGTAAATAAATTCATTGATCATGTCCATGGAAAGGTCTCCAAGCCATCCAAAGAAAAATAATTATCTGAATACATGGAAAGGGATATCAAGGCTCAAAACATTCTTAAGGGGTCTATCAAAGATCCTCATATTTCCTATGTAGCCGAGTTGGAGACATCTAAAGAAATATATGATAAGTTGGGAGAAAGTTTCTCTAAAAGCACGATAGAAAAGATCATATCACTTAGATCTGATATTTATAATTGAAGGTGTCAAAGGATGAAGGGATATCTTCATGTATCTCAAAATAATCTCAAATGAAAGGTCAATTGCAAGATCTAGGAGAGATGGTATCTGATAATGAAATAATCTCCATGATTCTAAATGCATTGACTGATGAACAAGGTAACCTAATATCTATTAGGGAAGAGGAAGATATCCTATTCTCCAAATTATGGTCTCTCTACAAGGAAGAAGAAGACAGATTGAAGAAATAAAGTGATAAAATCTTAGATAGAAGGGATCAATCAGTGACAAGAAGAAAATGAAAATTGGGAAAGTTTGATCCTCCAAAGAAAAAGAATAAGAACATGGCTAAGGAGAGATGATATGGTTGTTAGAAATTTGGACACTATAGAAGAGATTGTCCTAAACATAAGATGAACAAGGAAGAAGCCCATACTACTGAAGAAGTGAAAGAATCCGAGACAAAGGATCTTAAGAAGGAAGAAGAAAAAATATCTCTACTATGACTGAGATGATCTTCTTCACTAGAAGGTACTTTTCACTTGTAATTTATAGATAGGAAGCAATAAGATAGGATGCATCATATTAGAAAATAACATCATGATAGAAGCATTAGAAGTAAGATCTCTTGACATGGGAAGTAGAAAGAATGTCTGGAATAAATTCTATTAAGAATGGGAGCTCTTGGAAACCTCATTGAAGTAGAAGTCATTATCGACTAAGATCATCATATAATAGTCAATAGGGAAACATCTGCCAGGTGAGGATATGAAATATCCTCAAGTTTCTTTGATGGAATCCTTATCAAAGGATTCACTAATTAGAAAAGAAGAAAGAGTTTCATCAGGAATTCCAACTCGTGGGATAAGGATTCACTGATTAGAAAAGAAGAAAGAGTTTCATCAGGAATTCCAACTCGTGGGATTCAAGGATAATTGTATGATGACATAGCAAGAAAACATGTCTAAAGGTTAAAGTTATTTCGTGCAAATAAAGATGCTACAGGAAGTCTGGATGAACAAAAGGAAAGACAAGGTATGTATACTTACATAGGATATTATGAAAATTCATGTCATATGGTTGCAAATAATATGGATCTCTATTTCCACCTTGGGAAACATGATCAAGAAAAGAAGGGATCTCCTCCTCCAAAAGATTGCAAAAAGGCATAAGTCACACTAGATGCAATCAACATAATATGTTCTCATATGAATCATGAGGAAGATGACTACAATTGAGGAACATTGATTGGAATCTCATGGGAATGAAGTGTGAAAAGAAAGGAAGAGATCATTAAAATATGCAACCAAAGGTAGAAGGCATTAAACATCATTCAACATATGAAGTCCAAGAGGATTTGACTATAATATCTCCTGGAAATATATGAAGACTCAGATAGAAGTCAGAAAAGGATGGATTCCCTTGACAATGAATATCTTTGGGATATGTGTCAATATGCATACAAGATTCTGATACCTATAGGAAGATGTCATGAAGAAATACCATCACAGAGGTAATTTTGATTTAAGTGTTCATCTCTTATTTTTTGAACTAATATCTGGATGGGCTTATGTAAGACTTCCAAAAGGAATATTTGTGGATGAATTCTAAGAGGACCATATTGAAGGTCGTAAGATCCTTTCAGAATATATGGCATGAAGGCATAATGACATAAAGCAAAGGTTAGATGGAAAATTGATGGATCACTTTCTGATGAGATGAGGACATGACTAACTCATGGATGAAAGCGATGGATGGTGTGTTCCCTATGAAAAACTCCCCGAAAGATGAAGATTTCATGACAAAATAAATTGATGACATCGAAGAAGAGGGGAGTTATTCAGGCAGCTTTTTGTTCCACACGAGGAGATGCTATAGGTCCCTAGTTAAGAGAGAGCCTTAAAAGAAGTTTCTTGCTTGGAAGAAACTTGAAAATTCCTAAGCCGAGAGGGAGCTTAGGTACATTCCTTTTGTAGGAATGAGTATATTCCTTATTGGAATATGGCCTCCCTATTTGAGAGGGAGAGATAGACATGGCATTCTGGTCTTCACCTAGGAATACAGAATGGAGGATTGGGTAATCATTTGGCATCCGATGCTCTTTGAGGATGAGATAGGGAATCTACCAGAAAGAGTAGTCATGGAGGATTGATATTCTTTGAGGGCTAGGGAGTCCAAGATAAGAATAGTCCTCATGGAACACACCCTGAGTACCCGGGTAGGGATGTTCTGAGAGAGACAATGATGAGGGTGTCTATATATCATTGGTCTCGCCAACATTAAGCTCAGATCTTGTGGAGATAAGGAGTTGTTAGTCAAGGCCTTGCTATGTAACAATGTTGGTGGATATGATTCTATACAAATGAGTTACCAATGCAAATTATTCTTATGAGAGATTCTTAAGATTGAGTAAGTCCAAGCACCATTATGAATACCTCCCTAGTTAAGAGGGAGTGTTGAAAAGTGTAACTAGGTTTCATGAGCAAGAGATTTTCTTTTTGAGTCGAGACTCCCATTGAGAGTATTTAGGAATTATTTTTCATCTAGTCATAAAATGATAGAGTCATTGTCATGTAATTAAGTCATGTTACACTTTGTAAAAGGTAAAATTTGTCTATGTAAAGTATCGTCCAAGACTTTGTCACTTATCCTCTTCAAGTTAGCCTACAATAATGAAAGAACATGCCAGAAGAAGTCAATCTAACCTATTTTTGAAAAGTGTAACTAGGTTTAGTCTTCATAATGACATGTAATTGTGACTTTTGTAAATGATCTAATGAAGAAAATTAAATTATTATTGTAAGCCTTTCTTCATGGGTTTGATGAGAAAGTGATTTTATTTTATATGGTCCCATTGAGAGCCCTAGGATTAGTCATTAAAAGTCAAAGATTCTATGTCATGTATGAAGAACCCTTCTTGGGTATATAAGAATGTATTTGAGTCTATAATATGTCTATAAATCCCTCCAACGACAAGCACTAATACTCCTCTTAATGTAGGCCTCAATATGCATTAGAAAATTCATGTTGGCTCAACTTATATATAAACACACATATTCATACGTACAATTCGAATTATTTATGGACAAACCACTATAAATACATGGGCGGACTCTTCACATTTCCACAATGAAAATTTGGGTCTGTCTCTGAGATTTTTGGATGATATATACATTTAGAAGTTTGAATGGAATTCCGATGGGTATAGTGAACAATTCAGATATAAACATAGTGAAGATAATTCAAATCTCTCTGATATTTCGGGGGACAAAGGACATTGAAGCTCAGATACATCTCTGAGATTTTCGGGTGGACTAAGGTAATGATAAATTCAGATCACAAGAATTTAGGATCTCTAGAGGTCAAGGAATTCAGATCACAGTTACAGTGACAAAGTACATAAGGAACTCAGATCAACGATGAAAGGATATCACAATAATAAGGGTTCAGATGAGTATATATATATCACAGTTAGAGGTGATGATCTCAAGGTAAAAGTGAATGAGGCACCAAGAAGAGGAAGGAGAATACAGTCTATAGAGTTAGTGTCTTGGTCTTGGAGTGGCTAATATGTCAAGGGTCTTGGTCTTAGTATTCGTCAATTGGAATCTATATAAGATGAATTTGTGTGGTTTTTCCTCTCAAAGAGTGAGAGGTTTTGGCCCTGGCTTATAGCCTACATGTATGTTTGTTGTGTATTTATTTTCATGCATTAGTTACTGTTTGATGAAGAAGAACACTAATAATGTAACATGAAAAATATTCTAATCTAAAAAAGTAAAAAGAATTCACAAGTAGTCACTATTAGAAGAGAATCACCTATTGCAAATGCCCTAAATTTTGTCAACATGGTATGAGAGCTAAGGTGCTAAAGTAAAAAAAAGGGCATCTAATCAAAGAGACACTCAAGGATTGAGTTTCAAGAAAGGCATCTAAGAAAGTCAAAGGTTATCAAAGAAAAAGATCAAGATATACATTGAAGAATAAAACCCTAGATCAAAGAAGTAGTCTACAACATCAAAAGTTTTTGGATCCTCTAGCCATCATCAAGTTATCTACAAGGCAAGGTAGCTCGAAGAAAATTAAAAATTAAGATCACATCATCTTGGAGAAAGTCGAAACCCTAGAAGCAATTCTGATTTTCACTCATTCACTACCAAAGTAGTTGAAGTATCTTGAAAGCAAGAAGGCATTATCATCATCTTCAAAGCTATGACACAAGTTCCATCTCATTGAAGCAAGGATCCTATCCTTTCCCTTGAAGAAGATCATCCAAGGAAGCAACAAATAAATCCTTATCATCAAAAGGAGCTAGATCAAAAGGCATTGTCTTCTTTATTGAAGAAATGATTTTTAATTTGGAAGAAGATCATCCAAAAGGGAGCACTAATACATGTTCTTTAACCATCATCAAAGTGGTTAAGATGAAGATTTCATCTTCACTTGTCAAGTAAGTATATTTCATTCTTTAATCAAATTTGGTAAAATGACTTTGTGTTTTCAAGGAGATCTATAAGTTGGTTAGGTCATCGAAATTCCTTGCATGAAAAAAGAGGATAGAGATAGTCCTTGAAGAAAGTGAAGTTATTGAACACACCAATGAAAAAGGTCTCCTCTAAATTCAAGGAAAGGGATTATTATGAAATGACCCCTCATATAGTAATATTGGATACATCAAAGAGATGTTTATGATAAGCGCATAAGAATATTCTTTGAAGATGCGATAAAGAAGATCACATGAATTAGATCTGATCTACACAAAATTGAAGGTATCAAAGAATGAAGGGATATCTTCATAAGATCTCAATTGTGAGATATGGGAGAGACAATAAGAAGATAATCATCATTGTTCTAAATGCACTAACTGATGAACAAGTTAACAAATGTTAATAGGGATAATAAATTTACCTCATTCGACAACTTGTGGTTTCCATGTAAGATAGAAGAAGACAAGTTGAGGGAAAAAGTGTTGAATTTTAATGGACTCAAACATTTTCAGGAAGGAAAGGAAAGTTTGGAAAATTTGTTCCTCAAAAAAGAAAAAAGAGCATAGCTGAGATTCAATGCTAAGGATGGAAAAATTATGGACATTACAAGAAATATTGTCCTAAAGAGATAATGTCAAAAGAGGAAGAGAAGAATCCCATATCACCTAAGAAGTGGAGGAAGCCAAAGATAAGAAGTCCAAGAAAGGAGGAAGTAAGAGTTCTCTACTATGACTGAGATAGTCTCCCTCACAAAAGCTCTTGAAATAGCTTCTAAATTTTATGTTATGGGATATGGCTATGATAAATAATAAGATGCATCATGACATCATGGAAGAATTAGAAACAAATATCTCATGAAATCACCATAGGAAACATGAAGGATGTCTAGAACAAAATCATGGCAGTCAAATAGAAAGGATATAACTCTTGGGAACCTCATTGCAAACTTAAGGAAAGGAAGAAGTCATCTAGGACAAGGCTCATCATACATCAAGTCAAAAGGGAAACATCTGCTGAACAAAGATGTGCAGGATCCTCAAGATTGTCTGATGGAATCCTCATTGGAGGATTCACCGATCTAGAGTGGAAGCATGTGTTTCATTAGAAAATCCAACTTGTGGAATTCATAGGATGATGGTATGATGACATAAGATATGAAGCAGATCAAGTGGTTGAAGATTTTTCAATCAAGGAAGCTACTGAAAGAAGCCTAGATAACCTAAAGGTAAATAAGATATGTATGTTTGTATTCAATACTATAATTTCATGTCGTATGGTTGCAGGTAACATGGATCACTACTTATATCTTGAGAATCATGATCAAAGGAAAATTATCTCCTCCTCTGAAAAGATACAGGAAGGCATAGGTCACACTAGATGAAATCAACATAACATTTCCTCATATATAGTATGAGGTGGTTGACTACAACTGAGGAACTCTGATTGGAAGCTCCTGGGAATGAAATGTGTGAAGAAAGGAAGGAAGAGATCATGAGATATGCAACCATAGTAAAGAAAATCAAAATCTAAAATACCAAGAATATTTGACTAAGAAATCTCCGGAAAATATATGAAGACTCTGATGGAAGTCTAAAAAAGATGGATACCCTTGACATGTATGCTAGATGTTGATGCAAACTGGAAGATGTCATGATGAAAGACCATCACAAAGGTAATTTTGATATAAGAGTTCATTTCTTATTTCTAAACAAATATCTGAATGGGCTTATGAAGGATTGCCAAAGGGAATAATTATGAATGTCTTCCAAGAGGACCATATAGAAGGATGTAAAATCCTTCCGGAAAATATGGCATGAAGAAGGCAACGTGACATGAAGCAAGACCAGATGAAGACTAATGGATTACTTTATGATGAAAGGAACAATGACATGACTGACCCATGTATGAAAGATATGGATGGTTTGTGCCCTCTTAAGAAGCCCCAAAAGAGGAAGAATCTTGGATAAAGAAATTCATGACATCAAAGGAAGGAGATCTTCAAGCAGCTGGTTGTTCCATGATCTCCACATGAGGAGTTATTGTAGGTCCCTAGTTAAGAGGGATCTTAAAAAGAATTTTCTTACTTAGAAGAAACTTGGAAATTCATAAGCCAAGAGGGAGCTTAGGTACATTCCCTTTGTAGGAATGAGTACATTCCTTTATTGGAATATGTCCTCCCTATCTGAGAGGGAGAGGTGGAAACATCATTCTAGTCTTCACCTAGGAAGACAAAATGGAGGATTGGGTAATTATTTGGTATCTAATACTCTTTCAGGATGAGATAGGGAATCCAATAGAAGAGTAGTCATGGAGGACCGATATTCTTTGAGGACTAGGGAGTCCAAGATAAGAATATTTGTCATGGAACACACCCTAAGTACCTAGGTAGGGGATGTTTTGAGAGAGAAAATGATGAGAGTGTCTATAAATCATTGGTCTTGCCAACATTGAGCTCAGATCTTGTGGAGAGATGAAGTTGTTAGTCAAGGCCTTGCTATGTGACAATGCTGGTTGATATGATGCTATACAAATGAGTTACCAATCTGATTCATCTTATGAGAAATTCTTCAGATTGAGAATGACCAAGTACCATACATCCCTAGTTAAGAGGAAGTGTTTGAAAGTGTAACTAGGTTCAATTTTCATAATGACATGTAATTGTGACTTTTGTAAATGATGTAATGAAGAAAATAAAATTATTATTGTAAGCCTTGCTTCATGGGTTTCATGAGAAAGTGGTTTTATTTTATATGGCTCCCATTGAGAGCCCTAGGATTGGTCATTAAAAGTAAACGATTCTATGTCATGTATGAAGAACCCTTATTGGGGATATAGCAATGTATTTGAGTCTATAATATGTCTAGAAAGCCCTTCAACAGAAAGCACTAATAATCCTCTTGATGTCGGCCTCAATATGCATAAGAAAAATCATGTCGACTCAATATAAAGACACACCTCTTCATAAGTACAAGTCAACTTATTTATGGACAATCCACTATAAATACGTGGGCAAACTTTTCACATTTACATAGTGAAAATTCAGATCTGTCTTTGAGATTTTTGGATGATATCTACAGTCAGAAGTTTGGATGGAATTCAGATGGGTATAGCGAACAGTAAACAGTGAAGAGAATTCATATCTCTCTGATATTTCAGGTGATAAAGGACAATGAAGCTCATATACATCTATGAGATTTTCAGGTGGACTGAGGCAGTGATAAATTTGGATCACAAGAAGTTCGGACCTCTGAAGGTCAAGGAATTCAGATCATAGTTGAAGTGACAAAGTACATAAGGAAATCTGATCAATGATGAAAGGATATCACATATAAGGGTTCAGATGTTTGAGAAAGAGTCTCGATGCTATAGGATAAGGTTACAATTCGGATGAGTATATATATACCAAAGTTAGAGGAGATGATCTCAAGGTCAACACAAAGGAGGAACTGAGAAGAGGAAGGAGAAGACAACCGAGAGAATTAGTGTCTTGGTATTGGAGTGGCTAATAGGTCAAGGGTCTTGGTCTTGGTATTCGTCAATTGGAATATCTATAAGAATAATTTGTGCATGTTTTCCTCTCAAAGAGTGAGAGGTTTTGGCCCTGGCTTATAGCCTACATGCTGTGTCTCTTGTGTAATTATGTTCATGCATTAGTTACTGTTTGATGAAGAAGAACACTAATAATCTAACATGAAAAATATTTTAGTCTAAACAAGTAAAAATAATTCACAAGTAGTCACTAACAAAAAAGAAATCACCTAATGCAAATGCCTTAGATTTATCAACACCTCTAGGGATCATGTCGGCCTAAAGGACATGTGTGGAGGTGTATATATAAGCTACACTTGACCTCACTTGAAGGCAAGAAAATCAAATTTCATTCGATCAAGAGAAGTGTGTAGAAAGAGGCTACAAAAATAAGTGCAAAGGAGGTTTCTTCTGGGGTAGTGAAAGAGTTTCTTTTGGGATTAGCAAAGAAGAGATTCTTTTGGGGCAGCGAGGAGGAAGGGTTTCTTTTAGAAAGAGAAGGAGAGGTTTCTTCTAGGAAAGTGAAGGAGAAGTTTCTTTTGGAAAAGAGAAGGAGAAGTTTCTTTTGGGGCAACAAAAGAAGGACTCTTCTAGGTGACTGAGTTTCTCTAGAGAAGCTCAGTGAAAGCCTTTAGATTGAGATTATCTAGAGGAATCCGAGAAAGAGAAGTGTAAGGAATAGAGAATTATTTTATCTAGAAGGAGCCGAGAAGAGCAGTTCTAGATCAAGAAGGAAGTCGAGAGAAGGAAGAGGTAGAGCATCATGGTTAGTGACAAGGTTCCTGGGAGGATACTAGAGTCAAGGTTTTGTGTCATGGTCTTGGTACTCATCAATTGAAGATTTAGAAAAAGAATTTTGATTAGGTTTTCCTCTCAAGAGGTGAGAGGTTTTGGCCCTGGATGACAAGCCTACATACTGTGTCACTAGTCTTTTATTGTACATATTGGTAATTGTCTTGATGAAAAGAACATAATAATAACATAACGAAGAAAATATTATAAGCTAATAAGTAAAAGTATATCACGAGAAATTATCAAGAAGATAAATCTTTTTACTATTCATGCCCTATATTTCTCATCATGAGGCACATCAACCATTTGAGGATGAGATCTCACCACCTTGTGATAATGTTCATTCATCTCCCAAGCAAGATGCATTCTTGAAGGGACCTTGCATGGAATCATCCACTCCACTTTGTTGAAGTTGTAGCTCTAGAGACAAGCAAGGCCAATCATATCATGGAAAATTTTGCAGCAGTGTACTTTTTATGTACAAGCTCAACTTGAAGACATCAAAGCAAGTTTATGTTGCTTCTGAATTCCAAGATGGAGTCAAGTTTGTCTTCAACAATTTAACTTCAATATGAAGTGTTTTTGAGCCGTGTAAAGATGAGAGTAAAGAGAATGTTCATATTCCACTCATAAGTATTTTATTCCTTTAAAAACAATAAAAATGTTGGCTCAATTATTTCTAGGACAACGTGTCTTCACGAAGAAGATAGGTGAAGTGCCTTGATTAGAGCTTGAAGGGAACCAATTGGAAATTGTGCATTTTGGATTGAATTTTTGGGTGTTTTTTAGTTCCATCCTCTTTATATTGACTACGGAAGTAAACTTTTGGAGTTCAAAAGTTCCTGGTGGGGAGGTGTGATTAGGTGATCAATTTTAAGCTCAAAAATGGAAGTGGCCAGAAATTCTTGAAACCAATGCCAAATTGAAGTGCCTGTTTCTTATGAATCCAATGACGTTTGTTTCACCTCAATCTGACAATGTATGCTCAAGCTATTGCGTGCTGATCGTTTGGTGAAACAACTGAAATTTGAGAAAGGCAGTTGACTGGACAACTGACTGGGATTTTGTACAACTGAGTAGCAGGGTGACTGTGTAAGGTATGGCCCAATGATAGGCTGACACTTGGCAGGTTCTGTTTTGTTGTTTGATGGTCAAATTTGATTGGTTCGTACTATGGTTAAGTGGACCCGTGAATGGGTGCCACGTGGCCCAGTCATAGGTTGCCACGTGACACCCCAGGAGTGATGCAAAATTTTGGTTGACGACCGAACTAGCCTCCACAAGAATCGAACTCATGACCTCTAAGTTTGCAGCACAATGCCTTACCACTAGGTTTTATGGTGGTTCTTATTATATATAGAACCAAAAAACCATTTAAGGTTTACCTTGGTGCCCTTTTGGAGGAAGGGGCCGCGCTGCTAGCCTCGACCCCCGGTCATTTTGATTTACATATAAACCTTGGTGTAATAGGAAAAGAGGCTGGGGACCTTTAGCCCAAACCTAGGTCATGAAGGTAGGCACATGACCATGACATTCAACAGAAAGTGTCAATGGTGGAGGGTGTTCGGTGGTGGCCTTAGCTCAAGGACACATGCCATGCCATGAGACTGTGTTGGAGGCTAGGAAGGAGGAGCTTGCGGCAGGGGGACAACCCTAGGGTCACATGTGCACCCATAGGGCCACAACCCCAAGTCAAAGGCACTAGATGGTATAACGCTCTGGAATAGGGACTAGCCCTAGGTCCTTTGGACCTTAACCTGACCGCGCGCCAAAGTTTAAGGTGCCCGGTGAGAAGGGAGGGTCGTTAGCCCAATCCTTGTACTTGTGGCACCCCATATGACCACGTGGCCAAGATTTAAGGGCTTAACTGGCGAGGTCGGGCATTAAGGTCCAACCCTTGGCTCTATGTGGTCTATATGGCCATAATTTTCAAACTTATGGGGTCATTGGAGAATTTAATCATCCAACATAATGCATCGGTGAAGGGCTAAATTGTCACTTAGTTAGCAAATTTCAAGGCGGATTTGTAGGGCCGTTAGGAAGAAGCTCGAATTTGTAGGATGATTATGAGTCAAGTTCATAAGAGAGATTAGGAGCTCATATCTTTTGAAATTTTTGGCCAAATTGAGCTTAGAAATAGTCCGCTTAGGGGTTCTTGGTTGTTTTGAATCCATTGGCAACCTCCATTTTCTAATTTGAGCACATCTACAAAGTATTTTTGCAGGTTTGAGACTAAAAGTATATGGATTAGTCAGGGTTTGGAAGCACTTTTGGAAGGTATTTGGGCATGGAGAAGACCTTGTAGGGGTATTCTCATCTTCATAAGTCTACTACAGTAGTTGTAACTTGTAGGGTTCAGCTTAGGTTTAACTTCTCTCAATATGAAGTTTTTTTATGGTGTTCAATGTGGAATTGAAGTGGTCACATGCTCTTTTAACACATTTTAGTTGGAGTATGCCATATTTGTAGGAGATGCTATGAGTTGCTGCTATTTGTGAAAGTTCTTTGTAGGAGAACGTTACCTTGTAGGGGTGATAGCTACATGTATCTGCAACAAAAATTTATGTACTTCATTTGATATTGAATATATGAGTGGTCTAGTCATGTTGACATGCCCAAAGATATAGCCTTAGAGGGGTGAACTCCGCTAGCAAACCTTT
This sequence comes from Pinus taeda, assembly GCA_000404065.3. Taxonomy (NCBI): domain Eukaryota; kingdom Viridiplantae; phylum Streptophyta; class Pinopsida; order Pinales; family Pinaceae; genus Pinus; species Pinus taeda. The sequence continues at coordinate 135,027 of APFE031557453.1, forward strand.
TTTTATGCTTTTCATTATGCCTGCATGGGTTATATGATGTTATTTTCATTATGTTAAGTTACATAAGAATACTAATTCGTGATTTTAAGAGACATTGGAAAAACATATTTTTTTAAGACCCATTTTTACCTTGCAAAGCGTCGACGCAGTCCTAATTTTTATTTTTATTTGATATTGAAAAAGAGGAAGAAATCACCTAATCTAATTTTAGATCATCCACCAGGGTAAATATGTGACTAAAAGTTACTATGATATGACTCAATCTCCTATATCACCTTAAGGAAGTGGAATCAACAAACCAAAACCTTACTAACCTTCCTCAGGAGCTACAAGACCCATAAGAGCTAAACCACCCCTCTAGGTGCCCAAACCCCGAGTCAGATTAATTTTTCACAAAAAAAAACCACTAGTTGTATGCACGAGCCTGCTACCATGTGATTGTAGGCCTCTAGTCGCTCTCATAAGCCTACAAGGGAGAGATTGCAGTCTTTTTTTAGCAAGTTATGTGCCTGCTACTACAATATTTGATATCTTTTTTAGGGCTAGTCTCCAGACCACTGCCAATAACTTGATGAGACTTTCCAAGAAAATAGATGACACCAAGAAAAATCCTCTAACACAAAACTTGATCAAGGCCTTGACCTAACCAAGCCTAAACATGATAGACATTTCGTCAAACACATGATGAACATGAAATCTATAGGTCATAAATACACATCTGCACATAGGGGTCTCATAGTTATCTGAGGATTGTCAAGTGTAGGAATTTACAGGGTAAGTTCCTCAGACAGAACACCAGAAGGACACCGCTCACAAACAGATCACAGATCAATACACCAGTATTTTGACGTGGTTAAAACCCTCAGAGAGGGAAACAGTCCACGGCCTGCGCCAACGTGCCTACTACAGGCAATTTATTAATAAAAGAATGAAAATTTACATAAGCTTCTCTCATGCACGGTTAACCTACAAATGACCCTCCATGCGCTTTAAATAGAATTCATGGACCAATCGGGTGTCAAGCCACGGATCAAGTGTCGGTAATACCGAGGAGAGAATGAACCGTCGGATCACTACATATCGTGACCGTCGGATTGTAAGTTACAAAATGTACAACGGTAAAGAAACACACTTTACCTAACTCTATACCTAACTCTATACTAGACCAAGTTGAACTTAACTATTTCCTATGTGTCGGAATATCCTAACATCCCCCCTTAAGAACAACTTGGGATAGGATTGAAGGATTTACAAATATGACACAATAGGAGAAGGAAGGAGGCACTAGAGCCTATCCCCCCTTAGTGACAACTTCCTGAACTCCAAGCATATATCGAAGTTTAGTGAACTTCGCCTCTGTGAGAGCCTTTGTGAAGATGTCTGCAACCTGATCATCTGTTGAACAATATTGCACTTCAAGAACATGGTCATGAATGAGCTTTCTGATGAAGTGCATGTGAAGTTCAATGTGTTTGCTGCGCTGATGCTGAACTGGATTTTTGCAAAGCTGAATGGCACTTTGATTATCACACCAAAGTGTAGTCGGATGCTGCTGCTCAAAGCCCAATTCTGATAGGATCTGACGAAGCCACAAGGCTTCCTTACTAGCTTCCACGGCACCACGATACTCTGCTTCTGCTGACGAAAGAGAAATGGCAGCCTGTTTCTTACAAGCCCATGTAATAGGTCCTGAACCAAGAGTGAAGACATAACCGGCAGTAGACTTCCGATCATCAGGGTCACCAGCCCAATCAGAATCAGTGAAACCAACTAATAGAGGAGTTGCTTTGGCACTGTAATGAATCCCAAACTGTATTGTACCTCGAACATAACGAAGTATTCTTTTAGCTGCTTTCCAATGACTTTCACGGGGGTTTTGCAAAAAACGAGCAACAAGGCCAACAGCAAAGGAAAGGTCAGGACGAGTATGGGTTAAATACAAGAGTTTTCCTACAAGTTGACGGTATAAGGTAGCATCAACTTCAGGAGAAGTACAAGAGACTGAAAGTTTGACTCCAGACTGAAAGGGAGAAGGAGCCGGCTTACAATCTTCCATGTGAAAATGACGAAGAATATCACAAGCATACTTGGACTGGGAAAGGGAAATACCCTCCTTGGATTGCAAGACTTGAAGACCGAGAAAATAGTGTAAGTGTCCTAAGTCTGTCATTTCAATTTTCTTTTTAAGGCTGGACTTCACATGGTTTATAAGGTTGGGATCACTACCAGTAAGAATAAGATCATCAACATAAAGAACAAGGATGATAAGAGAGTTTCCCACTTTCTTGGTGTAGACAGTATTGTCAGAATGACACCTAGAAAAGCCAGATTCTAAACGAAAGCTATCCATTTTGGCATACCAAGCCCGAGGAGCTTGCTTGAGACCATAAAGAGATTTCTTAAGTCGACATACAAGGCTGGAGTCTGTTTGGATGAAGCCAATGGGTTGTTCCATATAGATTTTTTCATGCAAGTCCCCATGCCAGAAGGCAGATTTAACATCCATCT
>APFE031557453.1:140577-158174 GCA_000404065.3 Pinus taeda
TGTAGGAATTTACAGGGTAAGTTCCTCAGACAGAACACCAAAAGGACACCGCTCACAAATAGATCACAGATCAATACACCAGTATTTTGACGTGGTTAAAACCCTCAGAGAGGGGAAACAGTCCACGGCCTGCGCCAACGTGGCTACTACAGGCAATTTATTAATAAAAGAATGAAAATTTACATAAGCTTCTCTCATGCACGGTTAACCTACAAATGACCCTCCATGCGCTTTAAATAGAATTCATGGACCAATCGGGTGTCAAGCCACGGATCAAGTGTCGGTAATACCGAGGAGAGAAATGAACCGTCGGATCACTACATATCGTGACCGTCGGATTGTAAGTTACAAAATGTACAACGGTAAAGAAACACACTTTACCTAACTCTATACCTAACTCTATACTAGACCAAGTTGAACTTAACTATTCCTATGTGTCGGAATATCCTAACATCAAGAAGGTCTAATTCCCTCTCATATTAGTTGCAATATCTATTAGGCCATGCATTCGATAACCAATCACATATTCATCAAACATGTCAAGAGCCATAAACAATATACATCATATAACCAACTAATAACTTACACATAACCGAACAATAGCCAACATATAAACCATGGAAACTCAACCATAATGCCACCATCATAATCAATATATATGCTCATAGATCACAATAGAAAATACCTTTTATTAACGTATGAAAATGCTAACCAAGTTAAGTACTTCCACGTATGACCCGACCATAGACTGGGTTGAACCAAATCTTTCTTTAAGACAGTCACCTCCGTCCCATATTCCAAGCATGAATGTGGGATCTCATGGAATAAACCAAGCAAACCAAACCATGGATTCCATAGGAAAACCCACCTCAACCCTCAACCAGTGATTCCACCTCATGGTTAGACATTACTAACCATCACCAGATCGGTCTCTACCCTGGATTTTCAGGGCTCCAAAGAATTTGTTCCAACTTGACTCCAAGACTAGTAACTCAACCCACAGTTGCCACCAGGCTTCCAGAGAATTTGTCCAACCAAGGCTCCGGGAATAGTAACTCAACCCACCAAGGGCTCTAGAGCATTTTTCCAACCAAGGCTTCAAGGACTAGTAACTCAAGCCAAGTTGTTACAAGGCTTCTAGAGTGTTTGTCCAACCAAGGCTTCCAAGAAATAATAACTCAACCCATAGCCATAAGGAACATGAGAATCAATCAAAAAACAAAAGGGAAAACCTACAACACCATGGCTATCCAATAAATGGCAAGGCTAAGCAAAGCCTCTAGGCAATCCTCCATGCCAATGACAAATCATAACCAAGAAACCACATGCATGTACCATGCATGCCAAAAATAGCAAGGAAATCATACATGCAACTCAATACCTACAAAGAAAACCTAATGCAACTGTTAATCTCATTTTCCCCTTGCACTTTCCTCCTTTTCCTTTGCCTTCTTGCTCCAAATTCGAAGTATGCCACAATGCTCCAAGAGTGCTCCAAAAAAACTATAAGTGTGCAACAGTAAGAGAGAGAGAATAGAGAAGAAAGCTCCAAGATAAACCTGACAAAAGCCATGAACTAATCCTTAAAATCCTTTTTAGCATTAAGGCCTCTATTTATTTCATTTTCCTTTATTTTTCCTTCAATTTCCTCCTCATGAAAATCTGTGACTCTCCACCTTCCTTTTCTCCTATTTTCTTTTATTTTCATAAATAAAATGCTAAATAATGCCTCTTTGCCTTTCCCATTGCCTTTTCCAATTTCCTTGGTCATTAATAAACCAAAGTGACACCCCACTAGGATGTTTTGCATAACATTCAAGATGGAATATGTGTCCCATGACCTTGGTCTTATATTTTTTACATGATTTTTTTAACTAAGGTTGTTACAGAACCCTCCCCCTTGGGGGAACACCATCCTCGATGTTCAATGACACCTATAAACCAACAAACCGCTGAAAACAAAAAATATTGCCTATGGAGTGTTATAAGACAACTCGTTGCATTATTTACCAGGACCACTATAGAAAACATGACAATCATATTGTTTACTAGAGATTTATAACATAACCCATTACGATATTTACAATAACAACCACATATATACTCATACACATTTGATTTGACCAATAAATAATCATAATTTTTATGGAGCTTTATAAATCCAGTTGGATACAATATTTAGAATAATATATACATATATACATATGCATATGTGCTCAACCAAAAAATAAAAGGATACGATGCTCATCTCAATCAATAAGGGAATCCAAAGGCTCACACCTCCACCCTCAAAACTAGTACCAGGATTCACCTCCTTCTTAGGAAGTCCAGAATCCACTACCAAAGTCAAAGTTGCATCCAATGTCCAACACTATAATCCTGCGCTACTTGCCCTCTCAATGAAAAATTATTGTTTCATTGTTCTAGGGAACACTCCCAATGTGCATCTGATTCCATCTGGTAATGCTAACGACCAAAAAAAAATAATTCCCTGATTGTCCCTTGTTTTCTACACAGCCCCTCGGGAAATCCGATCACCCCCTTCCATGTAGTCACACATCTTCCAAGTTCTGTGGGCATCCCCTTCTATGCTACACAGTCCCTCTGGTGACCCCTCCCTTGCCAAGGCTTCCTCACATTAGAGGGTCAAAAAACCAAGGCATATCCTTGCCTCAAAATCATCACACTATTCATAACATACTCATGGAAATCAATGTACACTATTGTGTACTAGTGTCCCATAATGGCCCTACTCCTAAATTTATTTACCAGTATACTGTTGCTTGTTCCAATTCCTTTCACTAACTCTACTAATTCTTGCAGACAATTTCAACCACCCAGTCTGGGCATTTCCATGCTTTCCTTTACCAAGCACATAATTTCCATTAGATTAAAAAGAATAGAGATAAATCCAAATCATACCTCACTTGTGGCCCGCTAATAAGGTACACTTGCACTTATGTTCACTTCCTATCACAACATGCCAAACCAACTCTTGAACAAATCATCATGTATAAACATATCACATCTGGTTAGCTCAAAATACAACCATCATAGATAAAAATCATGAATCACATGCAATCATCATAAACCAGAACCATAGATCACATGTAGCCATCATAAATCATAATCATAGATCACATGCATAATAAAACTGAAATAAAACAATGATACTTATCCTTTAATCGGTCCTTTGCTTCTACCTTTGTCCTTTGTCCTTTTCATACACACACCAGATTGGTTGCCACACCTAGATATCACCTAGTGCCTTCTCTCCTCTTCCATCACGTACACATACACTTACACTCGATGTACAACAAAACAAAATACATTCACCTACACTTGACGTACAACATAATACATATACATACACAAAGTACAACACAACAAATACGCATGTCACAATACAACAACTACAAAATCCCCGTAACACAATAACACAATACCACACGTGCACAACACAACGTGTATGGCATGTATACAATACCACATGTACATAGTGCCACCAGAACAACAGGTACACAACACCAAATGCACGATGTGTAAATAACACCATATGCACGATATGTACACAATACCACTTGCACATAGCACCCAATGTACAACATGTACACAACACCACATGCACATAACACCACATGTACAATCATGCACACAACACCACATGTACATAGCACCACATATATAACATGCACGCAATGCCATATGTACACAACACCACATATGCAACATGCACAAAGAATCATATGTACACAACACTGCATATCCAAAATGCACACAACACCATCTATACAAAACAACACATATCCAACATGCGCACAACACCATCTATAGACAACACTACATATACGACATGTACACAACACCATATATACACAACACCACATGTATACAATGTTACAGGAACAATATGTCGAACATATGCACAATATGAGTACTACACATCCAAAGACAACACTCTGTCTACTAGACAACCTTGCTTCTAGTGTCTTTCCACCATCCATGGCTGCCTCAACATGCCACAGATCACACTGCTTTCATTCTGATGATTTATCCATCAACATTACCTTCCATAACATAAGCATAGTATAATCACATAATATCAATTCATATCCACATGATAGTGACCTCATAGATCTATTAGGGCTACTCCTCCACTTGATTCCTCATAAGCCATGAACCTCTTCATGCCATTCACCTGCATAAGAAATCATTCCTCCACAAGAATGATCCCTAACAACCATTTCAAACAATGACAGACATACATGTATACATGTATAGACATCAACATAATCATGATCACAACATAATTACCAGATATCATAAGATAAAGGTTAAGATAATTCCTTTATCCATGCACAACATGCACAACATTGAGAATAATAGTTCCAAACATATCTAAGGTATATGATGCCTCAAATCCATTTAATTTACCTTTATATTACCTTTCTCATGATTTTCCTACCATCATCCATTTATCCCAATGGACCCAACCAACTCAACCGAACGTTATACTCTTGCCTTCAGTTCCACTTTACTCATGCACCAAGCTTCATCCGGGTCTTACATTACCTATTGGGTTTCATTCAACTCTTCATGATCCCCATTAACTTCCTCTTTTCCAAACCAATTCCCAAGACACTCAAAACATAAAAGGCAAGAATAAGAAATGAACAAGAAGAAAACCATGAAAAACTAATAGAAATACGACACCACAGCAAAATGGCATGGCCATGCACTAGACACAAACAAAACTGCAAACCAAGCACAACCAAATCAAAAATAAAAAAATAAAAAAATTAGCAATAAACACCATGACTCAATCCCCATGGGTTCCCAATGTTTCCAAGGGAAGCTCAACTCAAGCCTTCTTCAAGTTTTTTTGGCAGCCTGTTTTTTTATGCAATCCCTGCATCATACTACCATAAACACATAACTGTAACTATATAAATAAATATAAAAATATACCAATTATCTTACCTGTTTGTGCCAAGCACATTTCCTTAGAACTATACACATCCATGCCATCTCTCAAGGGACTCCAATTCCCATCATGGATCCAGAGATAACTAGAAACTAGTTGTTATACCTGTCAAATACATGTTCATGAATATAACACATATCCATATAGTATCAGACAAAATCAAGGTTAAGAAGACTTCTTGTATTTATGCAAAGCACTCATTTGTTTGGAATTTCTTTTCCAAATGTAGCCAAAGGAATTCTCATCCAATTCTTTTCTTTTACCTTTACCTTGCTGTAATCGAGTCTTACCATGTACTGTCACATCACCCAACTGTTAGTTATATAAACACATCAACTTTTACTTTGTCATGCTAATACCAAACATGTTTCCTTACAATTATTCACACATGCTAGTCACACATTCCCAAAGATCAAGACACCATGTCTATAATCGAAAAGATCCTTTACCAAGACTAATAGCCATGTCATAATCAACTCACAATCATTAATCATAATACTACAACTAGCACCCACTAGCATTCAAGTATATGTCAACTGTCTTAACACATATTGTGTTAGTATAACCATATTAAAATAAGATAATTCCTTCAATAAATCTCATAGACACATACTCATATCATGCAATTATTCAAGCATTCAAACTACATGTAAACATATCATGTTAGATAACCAAATAGATGACATAATCAAATTCATACCTCAAGGTATCTCAGGGGAGACTATCACATCTGCACAATCAGTCCATATTAGTATGGCACAATATCACAAGTATATCGACTCATACCTGAATATCATGACCACAAACATCTATATAGACCAATCCATATTAACACGATATATATATATATATATATATATATATAATATATATATATATTATATATATATATATATATATATATATATATATATATATATAGATATAGATATAGATATAGATATAGATATAGATATAGAAATAGATATAGATATAGATATAGATATAAGATATATAGATATAGATATAGATATATAGATATATATATATATATAATATATATATCTCAAATGCATTGAGCATACTTATCATGCATATGATCATATAACAACAAGTTACGACCATTCATGACTATCTGACACATGTGCGTATGACCACAATGATTAACTAGCATCTATCATGTATGTAACCATAACGAACATAGAATAACATGCATGTACATAACCATAATGCTTATAACAACTATTAAACAACATACCTACATCCCAAACATACAAAATTGTATGGCGATATGCTCTTACCTCAAGGTCGAGTGGTGCAACCTTGCTCTAATAATTTGCTTCTCCTACTCTAGCTCAGCCAACATATCAACATCATAAATGATCAACAACATCATAATGACATAACTACATACAATGACCTTATGATGTATATTTAGCCTACTATTCATGCATAACAATAACCATAACAATGCATGAATAACAACATATAGGCACTAACATGCATAACAAATTCATATAAAATTGACATGCATTCATGACAAACACATCCCAACATCAACATCATCAACTTCTACATGAAAACACAATTGCAACAATGACCATCACCATGCATACACATCAAACACATATAAAACCTACATGCATGCATGGAAAATGCATTCCACCCATCTAGTCCAAGTGTTGAACCAGGCTCTGATACCACTCTGTAACACCCTCCTCCCACACTTACCCAAGCTAACTGGTCCACCAAGGTAAATATGCGATAAAGAGTTGCTATGATATGACTCAACCTCCTAGATCAATTTAAGGAAGTGGAATTGATAAACCAAAACCTTACTTACCTTCCTCAGGAGCTATAGGACCCACAAGAGCTAAACCACTTGTCCAGATGCCCAAACCACAAGCCAGATTAATTTTTCACCAAAAAAACCCTTAGTTTCGTGCACAAGCATACATCCGTGCAATTGTAGGCCTCCAGTCACTCCCATAAGCCTACAAGGGAGAGTTTGCAGTCTTTTTCAGCTAATTCTGTGCTTGCTACCACGAGATTTGAGCCTCTTTTTCAGGGCTAGTCTCCATATCACTGCCCAAAACTTGATGAGACTTTCCAAGACAATAAATGAAACCAAGACAAAGCCTCTAACACATAACTTGATCAAGGACTTTATCTAACCAGGCCTAACCATGACAAACATTCTTTCAAACACACGATGAACATGAAATCTATAGGTCATAAACACACATATGAACATAGGGGTCTCATACTTATCTGAGAATTTTCAAGAAGGTCTAATTCCCTCTCATATTAGTTGCAATAACATCTATTAGGTAATGCATTCAATAACCAATCACAAATTCATAAAACATGTCAAGATCCATAAATAATATCCAACATATAACCAACATATAACCCCACAATAACCAACATATAAACCATAGAAACTCAACCATAATGTCACCATCATAATCATTATATATGCTCATAGATCACAATAGAAAATACCTCTTATTAACATATGAAAATTCCAACCAAGTCAGGGACTTTCACGTACCACCCGACCATAGACTGGGCTGAACCAAAAATTTCTTTCAGCCAATCACCCTCGTGCCATATTCCAAGCATGAATGTGGGATCTCATGGAATAAACCAAGCAAACCAAACCAGGATTCTAGAGGCCAAACCACCTCAATCCTCAACCAGTGATTCCACTCACGGTTGGACATCACTAACCATCACTAGGTCGGTCTCTAGCTAGGCTTTCTAGGGCTCTAGAGCATTTGTTCCAACCCATCTCCAGGACTAGTAACTCAACCCACAACTACCATTGTGTTTCTAGAGCGTTTGTCCAATCAAGAATCCAAGACTAGTAATTCAACCCAACAAGGGCTCCTAAGAGTTTTTCCAACCAAGATTTCCAGGACTAGTAACTCAAACCAAGTTTTTATAGGGATCCAGAGTGTTTCTCCAACCAAGGCTTCCAGGAACTAATAACTCAACCCACAACCATAAGGAACATGAGAAACAATCAGAAAACAAAAGGGAAACCCAAAACACCATGGCTATACAGGAAATGGAAAGGCTAAGAAAAACCATTGTCAATCCAGGAAATCCTCCATGCCAATTGTTATCACCTGGATTGAACCTCAAGATGAAGGAAGGAAATGCCAATGTAACCAAAAACCACGCTTATCCAAGTAGCTAGCCCTACTAGGCCGAGAGAGGGCTCTCTCCGTAAGGATCTCAACCAAGATGTCTGGATCGGGTAAAGGATATTAGGCTAGATATAGTAGCACGAAGTTTTGATTGGATTTTTGAAGGGGTTTTGTTGGATCAAGAGGATTTGGACAGTTTAGGTCTAGGAAAATAGGTTAGAATTGTAGGGTGTTCAATGGGGCTTGATGAGGTGAGATGTTTAAGACTGGTGAAAAGCTAATAAGGGCATGTGAAAACCATGGATCCTTACTAGACTGCAGAAAACATGAAATGGTGAATGGTTTCCGAAGGCAGAGCATTGATGCAATGAATTATGCCTATCAAACTTGAAAACATTCAACTAGACGGAATGAAATGATTAATGGCATACATAAAACATATTAACATATAATCATATAAGAAGAAACTGTACTAAAACTTCATACCATAGGGATCCCATAAAAATAGCTGCAATTCTTATTAATCTCCTACCAAACTACTTACAAAAGGTGTACAATCAAGGTTTGAGCATCTAATTGAGCCCAACCCCCTACCAAGAGAAAGAAGAAGAATATATAGACATGTGTTCAACCTCCTCCCATCCTCAGGGGTCGAATCCCTAAGATGAGGAGCTAATCTAACTGATACTGAACAAGAAACAGGAATATAGGCATCTCAACAACTTGCCTCTAAAAGTGAAAAACTGATTCATTTGAGCTCAAACTAACTTCTAAAGCAATGAATCTACCCTCTATTACTGTTTATATATCATAATTATATTCCAAGTCATCATTTACAATGGTAAATCATCCAACATGAGAGAGAATCAATGATTACAGTAAAAAATTAGAAAAATAGCAACCCTGAGCAAAACTACGAAAAGCGCAACGCCACTTTCAGGTCCCTTTTGGAGGCCTTTCCGGCATTGAAATTGATCCCATGATATCTCATTGGAAAGGGATTCAAGTATTCTTTCCAAAACACCTAGAATTTCTGCATTTGAAACTTATTTTACCCCTCAAAACTTGATTCTCCTAAGGCTGCTTCTGTGTACCCAAAAAGTGGTAGAAAGGTCATTTTTAGGGTGTATTTTGACCTTTTGGTGGACCAGTTCTGCTGGAAAAAATTTGAAACTTGCTAGGGTGCATGTAATCATCACTCAAAATCCAAAAATGCAAACCATTTCTTCATTGGATGCCCCTATGAAAAGCGCAACGTCAGTGGTGCTGCGCTTCTACGTAGTTTTTTGTGTGTATTAAATTCCAAAATTTGCAAATGACAAAATTTGCTCCAAATTTTCCCAAAATTGGTGAGACACACCATCATCAACTGCTTTGATGAGCCAAGGAATCTTCAAGCAACATCCTAAGTCTATCCTCCTCCTTTCTGCCTTTCAAAGCCCACCTTAGCCTAGCTTTCATCTTCCTGACCCTCCTGTTGCAAATCTTATTTCGGGTCCTGTAATGATAGGCCATGTGTCTAATAATCTGATTGTCTCTATTGGCCTTCTGTAGCAGCTTCTCAAGGTGCAGGTTGAATCTCTCAAGCCAAGTCTCCCTATCATCTTCAATCTCCTGCTCAATAGGAGTCAAAGTGACTTGTGCCTTTTTGCCACTTTATCATTTTACCCTGAGCATTTCTAGCTCCATGAGGACTTGTTTGTCACTCAACTGCTTGTTTTCTTGCTCCAAGTATGAAATGACATATTTAGCCCTCTCTAAATTGTCTGCTAAAGCTTTCACTTGAGCCTCCATTTCCCGTATGATGATGTCTTTGATGGTTTCTTCGTCCTGAGCCTCTAAGTCAATGATTTCAACTCCATGATGAGTATAACGCTGCTCTAGCTCATCATGCTTAGTCAAGTCAAAGTCCCTTTCCTCCTCATCATCCAAACTTTGCTTTGGCATTTTTTTCTTCCTTTTGTGTAGCTGCTACACCTGTAGCTGTTGTGTCGATGAAGAAGGCAAAGCCCCTTCCACATCCTGTGGAGCTAGCATTTTCCTATGAGTTGATGAAGAAGGCAAGGTCCCTTCCACATCCCACGAAGAAAACACTTGCCTATCTATTGTAAATAATCTCCTTGTGCCCCTATGATATGTCATGTAAACGGGCACCTTAGTAGTTCTTGTCTCCTTGGTCTTCTCATCTATTTTCAATTGGCTAGAAGGTCCTCCTGCTTCTTGAGACACTGGCGGAGAATTTCGAGGACCCCTGAAGATATCATGAGAAATAAAGGTCTCCCAAGAGATGGTAAGGAGACTGAGATGATGAATAATAATGACCTTGATCAGGGAGTAATGATAAAGACTGTTCATGTACTGAGGGTATGGCTTCCTTTGGACGATATAAGCCATCTTCTCAATACTCCTGAATAAGTATTAAGGGAGGTTTAACATACTCACCTTGGTAAAATGCATGAGGAGCTTGATGTGATAAGTGTACATCCTGGAGAATTTGCCCTCATAAGTGAAATTCTTCATGATGATTTTCATCATGGGGACATATTTGTTTTCAAGAAATCTGAAAGGAAACAGTCTCTTCACCTCATTTCTATACCAGGGTTTGATATAAGGCTCATAATAGTTCTCATCTAGGTCCTAGCCCTTGAACCATTTCTCCCCTACATTAGGAATCCTGGTGGCATCTGAAATGATGGAAGATGAGATGGTGAATGTTACCCCATCAAGGGTCACCCTGTTGTCCTGAAGATGGGCTGCAAAAATTCTAGTGAGCTCCGGGTGGTATTGAACTCTCTCTACCTGTTCATAGAATTCATAGCAGCCAAGGTATCTGAAACATGTGATAACTAACTAAGAGGGTTGCAATTCCCTAAGGTTTGAAGGCTCTTTTTTGATAATCCTACCTCCCTTGTGTGGTTTTCTCAGTTTCCTGCCTCTATCTGCTGAAGTGTCACTGTCTGTGTTCTCCTCCTCATAGTCTCAGTCCTCTTGGTCCATGTTTGCAAGGTTAAGGTGTATGAAGGGAATGAGTGGAAGTTTTTTTAGGAATGAGGGGATGGGAGATGAGCTTATGACTAGGAAATGAATGGAGGAGTAGGAAATGAGGGGGAGGGCTTGTTTGCTTGAGAATTTGCTTTTAGGGAAGAGGGATAAAGGGAATGGGAATGATATGGAATAGGGGTAAAGGGAAAAAGGGATAAGGTGATAGGGGATTTTAGAGTTGTAGGGATAGGTGTTAGGATGAACAGTGAGGATTTAGGGTTTAGGCATCATTAGGGAGATTTTAAGGTTTCTTATTAAACATGGAAAATGATGCTTATAGATTGGATTTGCTAAAAAAAACCAAAGTGAGGGATGGCCACTTACTTGTAATGATGAAAGGAGAGAGCAATTTGGAGTTTGTTTGAGGGTTTGAGGGTTTTTGAGTTCTCCTACCAAAAGCAAAGTGCCACTGCTCAGAAGTGCAATGCCACCCTAGAAGCACAGTGCCCATGTAAATTTGCATTGTGAAGTTCTTCCAAAAGCGTAGTGCCAAGCTCAACTTCTCCAGAAGCGTAGTGCCACTCTGCCAAAAGCGTAGTTCCAAGCTTCCTTCACTCAAAAATCACTCAAGCTTGCCCTTTTTTCTCACCTTTTAAATCTTTGCTTAGCAAATGAAGATAATGAATTTGAAAATGAAATGTGAGGGTTTAAATAGGAGCAGATTTTGATTTTTCACTTGAAAAACCCACTTTTCTAATGTTTCTTGTCCTTCTTCAAAACTCTATTTTTAATGCCTTTTTCTTCTTTGTGTTTTTGCAGGTGGATAAATGCCTAACTTGACTTGATTTTTCGCAGTGTTTATTTGTCTTGCAGCAAGGAGAGATGCTCTGGTGCAGCTGAGATAAATTATTACATATAGTGACTTAAAATTACATATGAAATACAAATAAACTTAAAATACTCTGTTTTCACCTCAAAAACATGTTTTTGAGGTGAAAATTACATTAGGTTAAAAGATAATAATTTTAGTGCTATAACTTACAAGACATCATGCTTGATTTATTGATCATCCTCATACCCTTGGCAACCTTTATTTACACTTTAAATCAGGCTCTTGACCTTGGTGATGAAACCCTAAGACCTAATGAAATGATGATTGCATATTGACCATGAAACCATAATTGAAGGCAACCTGAAGAGGGATCAACAAGTATACTCTATGAGGGAAAACTTTAGATTTTCTAAAGGGAGGACAACCATCAGTGGATCAGTTTGACATGACCTAATGGAATGATGCAAAATTTTCAGTATGGGACCCCTAAAATGAAAATGCAAAGAGTGAATTTTGATCCCTGATGGAAGTATCCAGATACTGACACTAACTCCAATGACATATCATAACCAAGAAACCACATGCATGTACCATGCATGCCAAAACTAGCAAGGAAATCATACATGAAACTTGGTACCTACAAAGAAAACCCACTGTAAATGTTGATCCCATTGTCCCCTTGCACTTTCTTGCTTTTCCTTTGCCTTCTTGATCCAAATCCCAAGTATGCCACAATGCTACAAGAGTGCTTCAAAAAAACTCTAAGTGTGCAAGAGTATGAGAGAGAGAATAGAGAAGAGAGCTCCAAGCTAAACCTGACAAAATTCATGACCTGATCCTTAGAAACTGTGTTATCATTGAGGCCTCTATTTTCTTCATTTTCCTCTATTTTTCCTTTAATTTCCTCCTCATGCAAATTTGTGACTCTTTACCTTCATTTTCTCCTATTTTCCTTTATTTTTATAAATAAAATGCTAATTAATGCCTCTTTTCCTTTACCATTGGCTTTTCCAATTTCCTTAGCCATTAATAAACTGAAATGACACCTCACTAGGATGTTTTGGCCAACATTCAGCTTGGAATACGTGTCCCATGACCTTGGTCTATATTTTTTACATGAATTTTTAACTGGGGATGTCACAAGAGTGACATAAGAACCTTAGTCTGGATGAGCACACAATGGTGTAATTTTTTAGAACACGAGCTAGGGTGTCTGAGAACATAGGCTAGGGTGGAGGTAGAGGATATTACCATGGAACAGAAGTACCACTTCTATCACCTATTTAAGTAATGGAAGAAGTGAAATATGCAATTGGAAGGGGATCTTAAAGGTCCTATCTCATTGAGGGACCACACCCCCCCCCCCCCCCCACATTCAAATAGAGAAGCAAAGTGAAAGTTGTAGGAGGACATAGTAGTAAATGTAGAAAGACTACAAAAGAGGAAATCAAGGAATCCAATGAGTTTTTGATCAACTTTGGTCAAACCAACGAGATATCAATGTATTTTCCCCCATATATACCCCCTTCTTAATCAAATTAGTGTCATAGAACATTTAAGGCCTCAATAGTAAGGGGAAGCAAAGGTACTTTAGGGATATAATAGAGAAGGAGAAGCCAATAATTTTGACCTTACAAGAGACTAAAGTCTCATATGAGAGGTTAGTAGATATCATGGAGAGATGCTAGAGGGGGAGTGAGTCAATGTCCATCAATGCCAGAGGCAACATGGTAGGATTGATTATTGTGTGGAATTCTAAGGAGATAAATTTCAAGGATTGGATCATGTGCCCAAACATCTTATCCAAGAAATTCCATGGAGTGGAGTGAAGGAGGAGGTCTATCTCTCTTCCATCTACGACCCCTTAGTCCCAAGATAAAAAATCGGATTCTTGAATGATCCGAGAAGAATATGAAACATGTATTATGATGAATTATGGATAATATGAGGTGAATTTAACCTTATAAAAAACATGGAAGAGAAGAAAGGAGGAATTAGGCATCTAGATCCTTTAACTAGTCTATTCCAAGAAATGATACAAGACCTAATGGTAACATATATAGACACAACCAATGGAATAAACACTTGGAACATCCACAAAGGAGGTTGACACCAAGTTTCCTGTCGATTGGACCAGTTCATGTTCTTAGAAGAACTACTTAGACAAGTTGTGTTCGTGGAAGAAACCATTTTACCATGTCTGGGTTTGGACCATTAGCCAATCTGTCTGGAGGTAGACTTGAAATTTGGCCTTCCTAATAAATCTCTTCGATTTGAAAACTTCTCACTACAAAACACAATTTTTTTTCCTCAGATGGAGAACTAGTGGAAGGAGATATCTATTAAGCATATAAATCAAATGTAGACTTTTCAATTCAAGCTAAAGGAACATAAATATAAAATACGACAGTGGAACTAGACAATATTTGGCAACATCCAATCATAAAAATGAAACCTAGAAGCTCGCATGGAGGAGATTCAACATGAAATTATTAGAGAAGGCCGCATAGAGGCATTGATGGTGGAATAAGGTAAGCTAATCCATAGTTTAGAGAAAAAACGTAAACAAGAGGAGATTCTATGGAAACATAAGTCTAGAATTCAGTGGCTAAGAGAGGGAGATCATAATACAAAATTCTTCCATAAATCCATGATTAAGAATATGCATCACAATAAGATCTTCCCTCTCACATCGAAGAAGGGAAACCGACTACTATAACATGAGGAAATGGAGGATGAGTTGGTATCCTATTACCAAGAGTTGTTGATAGGAGTTGATCTTGATAGAGAGGATTCTATATCCCACATTACAACCCATATCCCAAATCTTATCAATGAAGATCATAATTCAACACTCATGCATGAAGTATATTTTATGAAAGTAGAGGAGGTAGGGAAAGAAATGCCAAGAAATAAGGCCATGGGGTGGAATGTTACAAATGATTTTTTCAAATCTTGTTGGCCATTCATGGGAGAAGAAATCCGTGCACTGGAGGAATCACAGAGACTTCATCAGGTTTAGTTTGGCCTTAACGCCACTTTCCTTACTCTTATTCCCAAGAATGAGAATTCTAGTGATCCTAGTGGTTTCAAGCCAATTTATCTTTGTAATGTGGTGTATAAAATTAATTCTTTTGTGGTTGTGAAATGAAACAAACCCCCTCTCAACCACATCATTTCCCTGGAAAAAACGAGGTTTATGGAAGGAAGGTAGATTTTGGACAAGATAGCCACGATACATGAAGTTGTTCATTCTCTTAAGAAGTATAAGAGACCCTTTATGGTTACCAAGCTTGACCTATCTAAAGCTTCTGATAGGATAAATTGGAAATACCTGCTCCAAACTCTAGTGATTTTTAATTTTTTTAATTTTTTTTTAATTTTATTATTATTATTATTTTTAGTGGATTAGAAACATTAAATCTCTTATATCCATCCATTTTTTCTCCATATTGTTGAATGAATCCCCCACTAGAACCTTTCGAATATTATTGGGTCTCCATAAAGGAGATCCCCTTTCACCCTTCTTGTTCATTCCACACTAGAACCTTTCGAATATTATTGGGTCTCCATAAAGGAGATCCCCTTTCACCCTTCTTGTTCATTCGTGCTGCAGAAGGGTTGGGTAGATATATCAAGGCGACCACCAATCATGGAATTCTCAAAGGTATTCATATTGTAGACAGGATCTACCAATCACACACCAAAAATTTGTTGATGATATCATGCTCGTCAATGAACATTCCCTTCAAGAAGCTAAAGTGTTTAACTTAATTCTATCAAACTTCCAGGAAACATTAGGTACTATAATAAATGGGGATAAGTCCAATATTTTATTTTTCAAGACTAGATGATAAGTGCAAGTTAGGAGTCTACTGAAAAGATATATGGGCATATCGCTCGTCATGAGCTCATCGAGAATCTCTTGTTGGAAAGAAGTGCATTTTTTTTTAAAGATTAGAAAATTGGGCTTTTCTCTCACTAAACTTAGCCGACCAATTCACCCAACTAAAATTGGTCCTCCGTGTGTTACAAGTATATTAAATTTTAGTATTGCTAACTTCTAAGGTGGTATACCAAAACGTCATTTCTAGGTTCATAAATTTTCTTGGCAAGGAGATAAGTAGGCCAAGAAGTGGGCATTGGTGGCCTGGCATAAGGTGTGTCTTCCAAAACAAGGAGAGATGGATTGAGAGACCTAAAAGTCCTCAGTAAATATTTGGGTTCTAAGCTATGGTGGCGATGGTTGCAAGAAGGATAAGAGCTTTGGAAGAAAATTTGGTATAGAAAATATAGTCCATCTAGCTCTCAAGCTCAGAAACTAAGAACTCAAGGATTTCCCTTGGGCTCATCTATATGGATCTAGGTGTAAGAGAACAAGTATGTGATTCAAAAGCACATGTTCTGGGAGTCTTGAAACAGGTAGACAACACAATTTTAGGAGGAAGGTTGGCAACAACTTCCACGCTCTGGGAACAGAGAGGAGCTCCAAGATATTAGATTATACACCAGCAATCAAGGGGATACCAAATTGTCAGACTTTTGGAAAGAAGGTCGGTCACTATCTTCCTGGTGGGAGTGGCAAATGCAGGAAAATTTGCCTAAAGACCAGGAGATGCATTCTTGGCCCCTACTTGATAAATACCTCCAGGTTAAGAAAATTAAACCACCTATGACCCAAATAAACTAAGGCATGTGTATAGATTGAAGGATATGTTTACTCTAAAATAATCCTACAGGATGATCGTTGGTCTTTTAAAAATTCATCAAGAAACCCTGTGGAGGAGGATATGATCTAGGAAGTTATGGCCAAAGGTAGCTCATTTTTTATGGCTCATTGGCAGACGAAAGCTCCTGACATGGGACCATCTACAAAATAAAACCCTCATTGGACCTTCCTTTTCCCCCTTTGTAGAGAGTAGGGGGAAATGTTGGAACACCTCTTAAACACTTATACAAGTATGGAGGAATTATTGAACCAAGTGCTCAATTTATTTGCATATTTGGATTGGTCCCCAAATAAATTCAAGGAAACTCTGGAGTGATGGTGCCTAACACTCTTTCAGAATCAGATGGTTAATAGAGCATGTTGGTGGTGGGTTTTGTGTTATGGAGTGTATGAAAAGAGAAGAACAAGATTATATTCAGGGATCAAAAGATATCTAGGGATTTCGTATGGCTAACTATCAAAAAGAACCTTAAGGAGGCTATCTTATCGGACTTGTGGAATAACGACGACTGAAAGAACAATCAACAAGAGGAAAGAATATTGAAGAACCTATAGATCTTGTAGCATATGGTAGCTCCAAATAAGGTATATCATCCTCCAAATTCTAGGTCATCTGCGTTTTGGTTTACTCTTCCCCCCTTGGATTTATCAAGTTAAATTTTGAGGAGCCTCCAAAGGAAATCTCGGTCCGGTTGGGTATGAAGAAATTTTTAGAGATTGCTTGGGTAGTATGTTAAGATTGTATGTTGGAAATTGCAGGTTCACCAACAATTATGTAGCTAAATTCACTACCTTGGAGAGGGTTCTTCATATTGAGCAAGAAGGGTTCTCAAAAATTCAATTGGATGGTGATTCCCAATTGGTTATTGATGTTGCTCAAAAACTCATATACAGCGTGATTTGCATCATTATGTTTGAGAAAAGGAATAAGGGAAA
>APFE031557453.1:160178-207005 GCA_000404065.3 Pinus taeda
CTAAGTCACCATGATGTAGTTTCACAAATGCCAAACTTACAAAAAAGAAGAAGTTATAATTATTTTTTTCAAAATAATCATTATAATCACAAAAATGATTATACATTTTACTTTTCACAAAATATGTATTCATATATTATGTAGTTCACTAAAAAAATATTCTCTCCTTTAGTTCTTTTTAATAGACTTTTCTTTTCACATAGACACCTCCTATGAGTCAAGTACATTTCCTTTTACAAAAAAAGAGATAAAATTCATGAGAAATAAATAGCCAAAAAACAAGTCTTTCATAAAAGGACTAAAAACCAAATGAAACATTGTGAAATTTCTTGTTAAAAAGGTAAATCCATGGCCTCTAATTCATTTCTACCCAAAAATTCATAAGGGCCAAACGAACCACCTACCAACTCCAATGCCTCCTTATAGAGCTCATCTAACATTAGATTCAACTCCTACCACTAAAAAGTTTGCAAAGAAGAAGAAATATCCAATAGTGGAGGGCTAAGACTAACAATTTCCACCAACTTATATTTTCACACCCAATCAATTACAATCTTTAAGTATCCCATGATTTGCATCTTACTCACTTCTTCTCTAGAGGCAAAGAGGAGGAGTGTTCACAAAGATGAAAATTTTGCCTTGGTATTTTATCATTGCCCTATGATATACCAAATATGGAAATAATAGGACTAGTTCAGATCGAGAAACCCTGCCCACACTTGGGAAGATCTCCCTTTCCAGCTCCATTGAAAAAGCCCTATAGGTCTCATAGTCAAGGAGTGGCATTACCAAAACCTCTTGGTTATTTTGTTTAGGCTCCACCTTATAATCCTTGTTTAATTTTTTAACAAGACCCATTATAATAACCATTGAAACCACTTGATCTTGAAAAATTCTTGTGTTATAGCCCACCTAAAAAATAAATTAATAAGCAAGAAAAAAATCTTTGTTCCTTGACAAAAACATCCCGAAACCATGCCAAACAATAATTAACTAATGTTTTTTGGTTCTATAATACTTTTGGAGAAAAGGAACACTCCAATGATGCCCATATTGGTAGTGCATAATGACAAGAAACAAACATATGAGAAACAAATTCCACATCAATCTACAAAAAGGACAAATATTTAAACTATCCCATCCATGCTTTATTCCATCATCCCATCTAAGAAGCTTATTGTTTAATGTAATACGAAGTACAACTATGGATTTTAAGAGATTCTTGATTTGCGAAATTTTTTCTCACCGCCAACATTTGTTGTCTCCTTTTTGGGATTCAATAGAATCCTTTTAGCACAAAATGAAAATATAATTACCAAATCTAGGTTTTTTCTACTAACATAAACAATATTCCTCATTGTCTCATAAAAATACATAGCTAGAAAATAGAAGGTGAATGAAATTATGCCATTTAACAACTTGCAAGTCATTTGAATCAATATCATCTTTTGACATCTAACTCCTTATGACAAAATTCAATTAGAAATTAGATCTGGTGTTTTCTAGAGTGAAAATGTCAACCTTATGAAGGGAATAAATAGTTTCTTTAGATAAGAAGAAGTATACCGTAGCCACCATCGAAGGATCTCCACCAATTTTGATCTTTTTCCCATTATGTACCTTCCACAAGTGTGCCACAAGCTCACTAGTGGGAAAGAGGCAACCAAGGCTTTCCAAAAAATCAATTTGTTCTTAAAGAATTTTCTAATTTGCCAAAATGAAACTTTCATCGTGATGTCCTTCAAATATTTGGAATTCATAACCCTTCCCCAAAGAGAAGAATTGAGAATGATCCTCCTTAAACTCTTAGCAGATAAAGCATGGGAGAAAAAATAAATTATTGTAAGGTCCCATCCTCCAAGGATTTTAGGAAAATCAATTTAATACCACTTCATTAGGGGGATTCCTTCTCAGGTATAGTTCCAAGAGCATAAAAACCTTAAACTTACCTTTTGTTTTGGTTAAAATTATTTTGGGAACACTGGTTATGGAGGTCTAGTAAACTGGTATGCTCTCCAAAACTAGCTTGAGAAAGATGGCGTGCCTCCTTTTGAGAGTAACCTATTAACCCATAGGAATATACGACATTCCACCTTCTTGAATAGAAACAAATAATCCCCAAATTTATAGACATTAGGCTTAAAAATAAACAAAGATATTTAAAACTTTCATCAAGAATCCTACAAGGGAAAGGCGAAAATTTCTCCAACTATGGTAAAAGCATCTCTGAGAGATGACAAGGAAATAGACAAGACGTAGTAGTCTTCATTTCCATCCTTGTAGCTTCTTATACAAATGAAGGATTCTACAAATGGAATTAAACTCGTGAAGGAGTCCATCCCTAAGAAGAAGAATCATTCAAAAATAAGATGTGGGACAAGATCTATGTAGACGATCACTTAAATCGTCTTAGATTTCCTCTATCTCTAGCTTCCATTAATTTGCTTATATCTTCTACCACTAGAAAAAAATGCAAAGGAGACAGTGGACAACCCAATGTACGACACCCGTATGGCTTAAATAGCTAGGAAGGGGAACCATTAATAAGAAATGTGAAAGACACTAATTAAATGCATCCCATGATCCAATATCCTTCTATCCTTCACCTTACTTATCTATATATACAATGGCTTCATCCTGCCCCCCCTCAACTTGAATCTATTATTGAAATCTCTTGCAATGTATTTATTAACCACTGATGTGAAAATAACCTTCATGTGTCATCTCTACAATTTCCTCGTTTCCCATAGATTCAAAACCTTTCTAGACATAAGGTATTGCAAGCGGGAGAAACCTTAACCTCTCAAATACATCATGCTATTTGAAATTCCTCCTCCTTACATGTCTCCATTTTCTCTTAGAGATGCATAGAATCAAGTTGGTGTTTGAAAGTTCTTGTACTAATGTTGGAGATGGGAAAACCCATTATTCTTGTGTTTTACCATGTCAGTCTGGGTGAAAGTATAAACACACTAAAACCTTACATGACTTAGAGATGAATAAACTATAAGTACACTCAAGCCTTATGTGAACTCGAAATGAAGAAAATCTCCACCTCTCAAACTCATGAAGAGAATCCCAGATACAATTCC
Organism: Pinus taeda; assembly: GCA_000404065.3. Taxonomy (NCBI): domain Eukaryota; kingdom Viridiplantae; phylum Streptophyta; class Pinopsida; order Pinales; family Pinaceae; genus Pinus; species Pinus taeda. Next base: position 163,271 of record APFE031557453.1, read on the forward strand.
ACCACTCTTCAAAATTGGAGGGATGCTTATTCAAGTGTTGCAGGCATATGCGGGTTAGACCCAAAGGTTGAGTTAAACAAGTGAGAACTCTAGTTCATCCTTTCTTTCTTTTCTTTTGTGAAGTAGATGATTTGTATTACCTGAAAGCAAGGAGTACATTCTAAGTCACTGAATTATAACTTAATCGATTACTAGGAAGACTGAACTAGAAACATAATTTTAGTCTTGTCAAAAGTACAGAAGACAAGCTTATGCTTGTAGTTTAAAAAACCCAGAAACATATGCTAGAAGTAAGACCTTCTCAACCCTTTTTAGACTGATAAATATAAAATTGAAACATAGAGAGATACAGATAGGAAATAACAAGAAAATTAGGAATATCTATCTAAATCTATGGCTTCAACTAGTATGGGCTCCATACTGTTACTTGGAGAGCAACACAATTCAAGAGGGATGCCCATATGTTTCTCGATGCATCCCAGCCTATGATCCCAAGCTATCATTTTTTTTTCATATTATTAAAAGCGAAGAGAATGTCCTCTATGCTCTCATTTCTTATCACCAAGGCCTTGCCAAAAAGGAACTTGAGTTTCCAATAAATTTCCACCATATACATGTATTTATTTTAATGCCCACAAGTGTTCCTGAAATTAGGAATTCAATCAACAACTTCTACTAATACTTAAGTGTTTGTGAGGGTGCATCTTTGGTTTTCCAATTCTCATTCAACTTGAGCAATTTCCTTTTGAATAGGTTGAGTGAGTTCTCTAAATTGTGCAGTAGAAACTTAAGCCCTCACTTCTACATGAATGTGCCCTCATTCCTGGTAATATGCCACCTCACTACGAACCTGAGTCCTCTAACATGGCATACATATAGAAATGAATGAGATGCAAACCCAATGGAGGATAAGGATTCCCCCAGACCTGGGGAAAATGTGTGAGAGAATGAGAAAACTATGTGAAGTGTGTTCCCTAGGGGAATCCTTATCAACTACAAGAAGTTACAAAACCATCTCTAGAGACCATAAATGGACAACCTCAAGATGGGGAAAGGACTCATGAACATGAAGGGTAATGCTTCCTTATCCTTTACCAATAACACTAGCTAACACCAAACTAAGGATTATAAAGAATATAAGGGAATGCATAGAGATAATGTATTTGTACCTTAACTGACTGTCAATAAGATCATTTGCAGGAAGAAAGTTGAACCAAATGAGATGGTCCTACTAGTTCAGAGTTTGACTAGACAAAATTTTTCCCAAGCATGTCTAGGGCACAAAAGAGTCACATAATAATCTACTATATGAATTAGAGGCTAAGGGGGTGAGGGAAACATTAGAAACTTGTTTTCTTTTCCTGTGAACCTCCCCTAGGTTGGAGTTGAAAGAATGGAAGAAAACAATAACATCATGTCAATATGTGTTAGAGGAAAAATCACTGCCCACATGGAGAGAATAAATAAAAATTCTATTCCATGAGAAAATAAATGATTATTTGACCCAATTCCAATGCTCTGATGTTTGAGATGGAGCAGAGAAATACTAGGATAATAATTCCAATTAAAATGATTGAGATATGTGTTGTTTCATACCTTCTTTTCTTGACAATAATTGAATTCTCCTTAACGAATCATTGTGGAGAGACATGCATGCTAGGATGGTGGATTGCCTCAGGAGATGCTAAATCCTTTTTTGCTATACTAGAATCCATAAAAATGTTTGCAATAGATGAGGCATGTGCAATGTTAGTCATATGATGGTGGGATGGATGGATCCCCCATGGCTAAGTATGATAAGTTGGTAATTAAGAATAATAATAATATTACAATTAATTTTTACACTAGGCCATTAATGCTAATAATAATAATATGAAATTAATTAATAATATTACTAATATCTATATATGACAATTGCCATTAATATTTATCCTAATGGAAATTCCCCTATATTTAGACTATTATAAAAACATAATTAATTTATAATAAAATAAAGGATCTATTAAATAGTTAATTTTTAATCTAAGGCACAATAATTAATAATAAAAATATGTATTAAATAAAAATAGTATTAAATCTATATCAATCGATCACCCAATAATATGGGTAATTTCCTCTATTATTTATAATATATATAGGAACATAATATTAATTTATATTAAAAATAAATACATAATAATGATATTAAAATAAATAAATAAATAAATAAATTTTAACAACCTGGACTTGGGTCAAACTAGCTGTTAGAGGTCTTGCTTATCCTTTATTCATAGTTGTTGGAATAGCCTGCTGTCCCTATTTAACTGGTCGCTCAGATTGGATCTTCAGCTTGTCCTGACGATGAACCACACTGGTTGGTTCGAAACACGTCGACGGATAAATTTTATGTGATTTTGCCGAAATTATTCTCTCTCACATGCTATGGGTCATAGAAGTATAAATTCTATAAATGTTGAAAGAATGATGTGAAAATTGCGGTTATCTACTGTCATCGAGGAGAGCTAGGGTTTGCAAAAGAAATTAAGCATTGGGCACCATGGAGGGCTGTAAAGGGAGGAGTTCCACTCCCTCCTACAATCAGGCGGTCTCAAGTCGCGGCAAGAAACCGTTGGAGGCTGAAACAGGTATTCTAGGAGGAGGAAAATAGGAAAATAGAGACACACAGGAGCAGGAGAGTAGGCAGGAAGACATCAGAAGAGAGAAAAGAACAGAGGAAGAAAATCAGAATGCAGACACCAAAAAACAAAATGGACCGTGTAAGCCTAGGAAAACTATCACACCCAGAGTGGTGTTGAGTGATCCAGCGCTACGGGCGCATAGGGAACATATGGCGACTTACGCAGTCATTTGTAAATTCATGGGGTTATGGCCAACGGAGAAGGCGTTACAGGCATGGATAAAGAATCACTGGAAACCTAAAGGGGATATAGACCTACACCTTGGGTCAAAGGGTTTCTTCATTGTAGTATTCACTAACATTGAGGATAAAGACAGGGTGTTTGAAGGAGGGCCCTACTTCTATGCTGCTGCAGGCCTCTATATGTGGCCTTGGGTGATGAATTTTGTCCCGGAGTGAGAGATATTCACTTCGGTCCCGATTTGGGTAAGACTCTACTCCTTACCATTGGATTATTGGCAGCCAGAAGCATTAATAGCAATAGGAAATAAACTAGGGCATCTTTTAAAAATATCTGAGCCCACTAGGTGGGGAAAGTACACATCCTTTGCCCGTATATGCGTGGAGATGGATCTCTCTAGAGCTCTACCGGATGAAGTGATTTTGGAAGTTTTTGATGAAGATTAGGTACAAGCGGTGGACTATAAGCATGTTCCTTTCAGATGCCGCAAATGCCATGAACATGCACATCTTTTCAGGGATTTCCCTCTAAATAAAATAGAGAGCAGAACTAAAGCTACCTCAGATAAAGAAACAGATAGCTTTCACAAAGTGGGAAACAAAGGTAAAGGAGGGAGAAAGTTTCGAAAAAAAATCAACAAGGAAGATCAGACAAGCCATAATAGGTACAAGGTACTAGAACAAGAAGAGGAGCTAGATAAGGCAAATCAGACTCTAGAGGACAACCTAGGGGAGAAGGAAAAGGAAGAAAATATGGAGGACACACCTGACAAAAACCAACAAAAGGAGGATCTGTTCAGTACCATGGAACTTGATAAGGACCAAGAGATGACCCTAAGAAAGGTGGAAATGGAGGATCATGAATTGCATGATATTCTTGATAAGGATCATCTAGATCTGGAAAAATTCCTGGAGCAGGGAACCACAAAAGGAATGGATTCGCTACCACAAGAGGAATTTAATAGAGTGCATTAGCTATTTCTGTGGAGAACTCAGGAAAAAGGGTTGGGAGTCAAAAGAAACCTCGTTAGTCAGGACAACGAAGGGGTGAAAACTATGAAGACAACATCGGGACTTGCTCCTAGGAACCTAGGTAGGAAAAAGGGTAGGAAAAAACAGAACGAGTTGCTAATAGAATGTGGAAAAATGATGATAGATTCAGGTAAGATGAAATACCTAACTAGTTACTCTTTTACAAATATTTCTTAATGAAGCTCACAACATGGAATATTAAGGGTCTAGGAAGTAAAAGGAAACAAAGGAATCTTAGCAATATAATGAAAGAAGAAAAACCAGATATGATTTTCATCCAGGAAACTAAATGTTCAGTCGAAAAAATTAGAGAAATACACAGAAAATGGCTAACTAGATATGAATTTCTAGAAGTCAAAGCAGACAAAACAACATGAGGTATTCTCACACTTTGGAACCCCTAGAAACTAGGTATCCTGGATGCTGAAGCATCTAGGAACTACTTATCAGTGGTCATTCAACCTTTGGGGAATAGGGAAGTTTATTTAATCACAAATGTTTATGGTCCACAAAAGCTTGAGGACGAACTCAGACTGCTTACTTCACTGGAGGATCTAAGAGACAGACATTTAGGAATACCATGGATTTTGGGAGGGGACTTTAACATGATCAAATCCCTGTCGGAAAAAAAAGGTGGAACCAAATCACTAGGCAGACTCCATAGCTTTTCAGAATTTCATAAACAATATGAGGTTAGTAGACACAGAGACAAGTAATGGCTTCTTTACTTGCAATAATAAAAGGGGAGGAGAGTCTCAAGTAGCCTCAACGCTAGATAAATTCATTATCTCAGAGGGCCTTATACTCACAGGCCTTGACATGTCAGTGATGATACTCCCTTTTGGTGGCTCGGACCATTGGCCTGTTCAACTTGAGGCGTCCTGTATAGGAACTCCAAGAAACAGACCTTTCAGGTTTGAAAATATCTAGCTCACCGATCCAGACTTTATCAACGATATTGAAAAATGGTGGAAAGAGGATATGCAGATTCAAGGTACAAGAATGTTTCTCTTGCATAAAAGATTGAAACATATCAAAATCAGGCTCAAAGATTGGAATAAGAATGAGTTTGGAAACATTTTTGAAGCCAAAAAAGTTGTTGAAAGGAAGATACATGAAATTAATCAAACCCTTATTGCTTCAATGAGGGAAGAAACATACATGCTAACAATCATCAACAGGAATGGGAAGAATTATGCAAATAAGAGGAAATATTCTGGAGACAGAAATCTAGAGTACAATGGCTAAAAGAAGGAGATAGGAACACAAGGTTTTTCCATAAACCTACCATGGATCACAGGTCTCACAACAGGATCTCAATAATCAGGGGTTCTCGAGGAAACCAACTCAACACCCACAAGGATATAGAACTTATGTTGGTTCAACATTTCTAAGGCATAGCAGAGGAACCTCTCTTAGATAGATCACAATACATCAATGACTTCACAAAGCACATTCATAAGCTTGTGACAAGAGAAGATAATTATAATCTAAACGGGCCTATGAGTGAAGAGGAGGTCAACGAAGTCATCAAAGATATGCAAAATGGGAAGGCGCTAGGCCCAGATGGTTTTAATGTCAACTTCTTTAAATCATGTTGGGGTATTGTCAAGTAGGACATCCTTGATGTGGTGGAGGACTCCAGGAAAAGTAGAACTATTTTGAAGGCACTCAATACATATTTCATTTCCTTAATTCCAAAACAGGATAATGCTATGACACTAGACAGATTCAGACCTATAGCTTTATGCAATGTGGTGTATAAAATAATTTCCAACAGGCTAAAACCCCTTCTACCAACTCTAGTTTCTGTGGAACAAACTGGGTATGTGGAAGGCAGACAAATTCTCAACAATATCATTCAAGCTCATGAGGTGGTTCACTCTTTTATAAGCAATAGGCATGCAGGAATGATTATGCAACTTGACCTAGAAAAGGAATATGATAAGTTAAATTGGGCCTACATAAGGAAAATTCTTCCAGCTTATGGATTTGACCATAACTGGGTGAGATGGGTAATGGCCCTTGTAACTACCTCCAGTTTTTCTGTCCTGGTAAATGGTTCTCCATCAAATCCCTTTAATCCTTTGATAGGTCTCAAACAGGGAGATCCTCTCTCCCCCTTCCTCTTTATTCTCATGATGGAAGGACTAGGCCTAGCTATCAAGTCTGCCAATGAAGAAGGTAAGATCCAGGGTCTCAAACTAATCGGGGATGGAAATGCTTTGACCCATCAACAATTTGTGGATGACATTATGCTATAGGGAATTCCTATGGCAAAGGAAGCTCTAGCCTACAAACAAATCTTTAAAGACTTTGTAATGGCTGCGGGCACAGACGTAAGCCTCTCTAAATCAAAGATTTTCTTTTTTAACACTAACACTGCTATTTAGAGAAATATTTCTAGAATTATAGGCTTTCAAAGAGATATGCTACCATCCAAATATTTGGGAGTACTCCTAACAGACAAACCTCTAAACGAGACAGTCTGGGAACTTGTGATTAATAAGCTACAGGACAAGACATGGAAAAGGACAAGTAGGTCTTTGAACTTAGCAGGTAGGCTTGTGCTTACAAAAGTTGTCCTACAATCTTCTCCCATCTTCATGTTCTCAGCCCTTCCAGCTCCAAAGGGAGTCATGCAACTATGCAGAAATATACAAAGAGATTTTCTTTGGGGTAAAGGGGAAGAAAAAAGAAAGTGGGCATTGGTAGCCTGGGAAAAGATCTGTAAACCTAAAACACATGGAATTTTGGGACTGGATGATCCTGAGGTGCTAAATAAAGTTTTGGGGGAAAAATTATGGTGGAGATGGCTAAAAGATTCAGCTACCCCTTGGGCACAAATTTGGAAATAGAAATATAAAAACAATTGGCAAGACGGGGATCGCATTAGAATGTTTGGAATCATTAAAGGCTCCCACATCTAGAACAAAGCTTGGGAGAATAGAGCCATTGTTCAGAAAAACAGTTTCTGGAAAATTAGAGATGGAAACCTTGCATGGTTTTGGGACGATAAGTGGCAACAGGAACCTATACTGTTGAGAGAAGACTTTGCAAATCTAAAAAATGATACTAACGCCAAAGGGTTACTCAGAGTAAATGAATTTTGGGATTAGGCAAATAATGGAGGAAAATGGAGGATATGGAAGGAACTAGATTATAGGGATAATTCCCCCTTGAAGGCACAGGCTAAAGCTCTAACAACCATCCTGGAACAAAGGAAGATCCTAGTATTAACTGATTCACACCAGCTAAGATGGAGAAATAACAATGAAGGCACCTTTAACCTTAAAGAGGAAAAACGCATAGCCCTTGGGCTTGACTCGACAAACCCAGATTGGTTTTGGAAGAATCTATGGCAGCACTAAGGATGGATGAAAATTAAATTGTTCATGTGGTTAGTGCAGCATAAGAAAATTCTTACTTGGGAAAACCTCCAGAAAAGAGGGGTATCTGGCCCATCCAAATTCCATCTATGTGAATCACAAGAAGAAACCATGAATCACCTTCTGAACCTATGTACATTTACTTCCACTTAGTGGAATGGGATTGCTTCAATTTTCAGACAAACAGATAGGGACATAGGAAGCATTACCAACACCCTTAAGAATTGGAGGAAAAAATTCTCTAATTATGAAACATTCAACAAAGCTTGGGCTTTAGCTCCAAGCTTCCTAATTTGGGATGTCTAGAAAGAACACAACAACAGAAACTTCAAAAATAAAAAGGGTTCCTCCCAGAGCATCATGGAACAAATTTTAAGACAGCTCAAGGAGACGGTAGGAACTCTTATGCAAAAATCACTAGAGAATCACCCATCAGATGTTGATGTGAAGATACTACTACAGTTGGGTGTGCAGGGGCTTATTCCTTAGGGCCATAACAAAAATACAAGTCAAATTGTTGCTGATAAAGACTTCTGGCACCCTCCCCCTCAGGGATTTATGAAATGCAACATAGATGGGGCCTCAAAAGGAAACTCGGGCATGGCTGGCTATGGGGGAGTGGTAAGAGATGAAAATGGTTGCATACAATTCATTTTTTATTGTAATTTGGGGAAAGCTACAAATAATATTGTGGAGCTCATGGCCCTTGAGCAATGCTTAGAAATCCTAAGGGAAAAAAATCTTCATAACAGCATAATTAAAGCTGACTTTGAGTTGATTATCAATTTGGTCAAGAAAATATGTTGTGGCTTGGCTCCAAAAAAAGTTTCAAGACATTGGAGGCTTCTTCAGGTTTATCAAAGGATCCAATCCCACCTTCAGAACATGAGAACCCTAAGATTCACGCATGTGCGACGGACAACCAACAAAGTGGCATACATTTTAGCTAATGAAGGAGCTCTCTGTGCTAAAAGTAGCAATAAATATAGATGGAAAGGGTCCTCCAAGGCAGTTTGAGGGATAAGTGTCTTAGACAGGAGGATATGGACCGAGAGATCTATTAGAATAGGGGATTCTAATAGATTGTAGAGTTCCAGGATTAGTTGATGTACAGTCTTCATGAAGCAACAATCCAGGGATATTTATGAATAGAAGTTCTGAAATTTCAACCTAGAATGGGAGTCGGGTTAACGAGCATGCAGTTAGGAAAAATTGTGGCATTATGATCAAAGTTGCATGGAAATGGCACAAATGTGTCTCTCAATCGAATGGTTGGCAGTGGGTGCAACAAAACCACAGTAATTTGAGTTATGCTACAGTTAAGGCAGTTTTCGGGTTTCCGAGCGTCCTCAAAACCCGAAGCAGTTTTCTAGAAATTAACCCACTGCCATTAAGCATTCAACACATGGCTCAAGAAGGAGAGAGAATACTGCCTTCATCGGGTGGGTATTCCTCTTGCTTCTTTTCAACTTGATATTCCTCACAGCCGTTGGATCAAGTAGTTGCAGATCAACGACCTAGGTTCAATGTGCATGTTGGTGGGTCCGGGGTATCTTCCTGGCTTCCCTAGTGGAACCAAAATATTTATACTGTGGTATTTATTTCCACTATGGGTCCGCTGTCAAGTTTTTAGATTTACGCGTTTTCGTGCCGTTTTGATCCTCGATCGTTAGATTTTGGATGATGGTTCGAGCGGTTTTTTGGGCCCTAAGTCTAGTTCTCAAGTCGTTGGTTCTTTTCTGAAAGCTCAAAGTGATAGCTAAATTATTTGGCCCTTTTCTTATTTGGGTTCGATGTATTTTATGTAATATATTTTATACTTATAAGTGAATAGAAGGACCGGCTCTTGCTTCAACAAAAAAAACATATATATAATGTTTAATTCTTTTCCTTTTAAAAAATATAAATTTAATGTACACATTAAGTAGATTTTTTGAATATCATACCAAATAATATATTTTAATATCAACTTTTTAATAAATATATACTATAATGCGTAAACATAAAAATTAATGAAAAGTAATAAAATTAAATTACTTCTTAGAGTTGTAATTAGGCTAATCTTTAATATGAAATTTGGCATTAAACAATAATAATAATAATAATAAAACTTTCAATATAAACTATAAATAAAACATTTCAATATGCACGGTTAAGTAATATATCAATATCATACATATATAGAGAGATACTTCTTAATGCAAGGGAGACATGTATTTAAAAATACATTAACAACCAAAAGCCATTTTAATGTGGGCAATGTGGACCATAAATAAAATATTTCAATGCCCATTTTCACTAAAATATTTCAATATCAACTATGTATGTATGTATTATATAAAGAAATTGAAAATAACTAAAAAATAAAATTTAATGGTAAAAACATTTTGGGTATTTTTCTATGTTTATTTTGATGATTTTTTTTCAATCAATTTTGTCGTAAATTCAACAAAGATTTGATGGAATTGCAAGTGTATGTTGTGTAGTCTACACAATCCATGTGATGGAGATTTTCAAGTGGTTTAATTCATTGATAAATTAAAAAAATGCAATCTAAACAATGAAAACTTCGATGGAATTGTACATCTAATATATGTAGTCTACACAATCTGAGTGACCAAGGATATTTTCAAGGGGTTTAATCCATTGATTTACAATCTCATAAAGAATTGTATGAACATTTTATTAATGAAGGAGATATGTAATTCTTTCCATGCTCACTATATACACACACACACACACACACACACACACACACACACACACACACACACACACACACACACACACACATATATATATCTTGAGGTGCAAGTATTTCTTCAAGTTTTTCTTTCTAAAGAGATCTTCACCTCAAAATATTTTATCCCTCTCAATGTTTAATGGATCTGGAATAAGATGGATCTATGCTAGTACTATTGATCCTGTAAATGTATACCAATTTCGATATAATGGTTACGTCATTCAAGTACTCAAAAGTTTCATCACATGAACGCATAGCATACACTCTTCCTCAATAAAAAATCTCAACATTACATAAATTTATTATTGATATAGTTGTGAAAAAAATCCAACAAATACAAATTATATATTCAGAAAAAGTGATTCAATTTGTTGTATTTCATCTTCTTATTACAAATAAAGATTCACAGTGTAGGTATCTCAAAATATCCTTGCAAATCTAGGGATTCAAATTATTTCTATTGCATCTAGCTTGTCAAAAGGGACCATCATTAACTTGTATTCTTTCATGGAAGAAACAAAGAAAATATTATAAACATTTATTTCATTATGGAGGGAAAGGATTGAAAAGGGTGAGAAATAATATTGGCATTCCTTGATAATTTCGTGCAAGAATATATTAAAAGATTTGGTATGCTGGGTATGAACATTGAACACACCCAATAAAATTTCTATCTATTTGTTATAGACATATTTGGGCACTGCAACCCCAATAACATATGTCGATAAACCAAGGGCTCTTAAACCATTAAAAGTGTTGTTTCATACCCTAAAGGATCAAGGTTAACTGATTACATCATTTCTTAGAAGTTCCACCTGAAAAACTACTCAGAACTGGTCAAAATTAACCCATACAGACTGCCCCTTGGTCAAAGTGCGATGCATACTGAAAAAGGATTCTATAGGGTGCGATGGGCGAGAGCAGACAAATGGCGGAGATAGTTGGCTAAGTGGAAACCCAAAGAATCTTCTAGAAACTGCTCATATGACACTTGCCTCTCTGAATTTGCCCAGGGATGAGTAAGAGATCATGAAATCTCCAAGTGGAACAAAGCACTATCAGTGAAATGACACTAATAAAAAACCTAGAAGCTGACTCACCCCCTGCAAATAGTTTACTCACCCCCTGCAAATATCTATATATGGATCCCTCATCCTAGAGATCCAGAGGCTGGAATTTTGTAATCTGTAAGGAAGTGTTGTTGGTTTCTCTTTGAGACATTGTATTGTTGGGTGATCTTGCTTTTCATGAGATGAAGAGGGCTTTCATGCTGGGAGGATGATGCTAGATTAGATAGCTGGGTTGTAATCCTCTCTTCTACTTCTACTATCAATAAAGTTATTTGAGTTTTCCTCCATATACTTGTGTGTTTATGAATCTTGTATTTGCGTATACAATTGTATGGTTAATGTACTTATGATTCTACATTGTTTATGGTATCATAGATCTCTATGCTTTGATGGTTTCTTGTTGCTTTGTCTCTATAGGTGTTCTTTGAAACGGGACAAGTGAGAAAGGAATGGCAAGCTCTATCAAAGGAGAGAGGAAACAAGCAAGGATCCAAGAAAAAGATTAATGTTGGTGCTCTCTACTTCTCTCTTATCTATCATCCATAAAGGAAAACACAAGTTACTTTAAATTGTTTGTTTCTAAGATAGCTACCCGTCTTAGTGGGACTAGCATATCTAAATAAACACTAGTTTTCCCATAAACAAAATGGCGACTCCACTGGGGAGCAAATATTTTGTTTGTTTGTTACTGTTGTTTGCTTTATAAACTACAGACAGAGCCTGAAGTTAAGCCAGCTAGCCTTCAAACTGTTTTTGCTATGCAACTGCAAAGTAGATCAATGCTACTTCAGTCAATCTTTGGGTTGGTTTATGAACTGAACATCTGACTTGCAAACATCCTAAGTTCCCTAGTGGTAGCTCAATAGCCTCATAAGATCATATCCCTATACTTTGTGTTTACTGTCCATCATAAGCTCGGCCTAAATCACTGAACTTAGTTGAAAATTGTGAGTGAAAACCAAGCTCAGTCTCGTCCTTGGTCCATTGCACTGTCTCTAATTGGCAGTCTGGATGCATCGCACCTCCCGTGTGCTACAAGTGAGATGCATCCCTGTTTCCCTTAAGGATAGGTGCGATGATTGAATGATACTATTTCCCTCTCCGGAATTTGGTTTTTTCTCCATTGTTTTCAACTCTATTCAGTAGTTTTGCTGCCTATGATTAGTATATCATTGTTGAAGCCTTTTTCCTTTACATTATTCAGCCTCCACTAATAAGGAATTGTAAATTTGTTTTTATGTATTTTTCATCATTTACAGTCCTCCTTTGCAAAAAGTATCTTAATCGAACTGTCATCTTTTGATTCGAAAGTGTCGCAACTGTCGTTTTGAGTTAAGAAAAAGAGTTTCGTAAAGTCTTCCTCTTTTAGATAGTTGATTGTACTTTTGCCATTGTATTTGATTTGAATTGTCAATATTTGAAGTTTCGAAAATAGTTTTCCATTCGAAGTCGAAAGTGTCGTCTTAGTCTTCCTTTTTTTTTAAAGAAATTGTTAAAGTGTTGCTTTCAAGAAAGTAGTTCAGATCTGTACGTAGTTTCCTTTTTGACATTCATACATTAAGGAAGTAGAAAAACAAATACATGCAAGTGCATTTGCATTTAGACTACATGTGGAAAATTATTTAGGAAAAGTGCATTTAGTGTGTGCTCTCTGCTCTTTGTTGAAAGAATCATACTTTTCTTTCCTTAGTAGCTAGGATTATCATTGCTAAAATAAGACAAACAATTGTTTATCATTTTAGATTGCATATTTAGGAATTTTATATCTACATCACACGGTGAACCTTGGAAGGAAAACTTCTTAAGAAATATCAACTATAAAATAAAACTCAATGACATAAAAACGCTTTGGAACCTAACGCACAACATATAAAAGTCTAGGCTAGAGATGTATTCCAGTGTCGTAAAACCTGGTAACTATCATTTTCATCGAAGGTTGGGTGATTCCTCCTCTTTGATACGACAAGTGCCAGTACAGACTTGTGCTCCCCATATTGTCGAGTATATATCAGGAGACTACAATAGGCTGATATCCTTTATCCTTAGGAAGCCGTGTCTACTGCCCTATCGATCGCAATGCACTGAACACAACATTCGGGAAGATTGACTGCTGTACGTAAAGTCCTTGGTAATTTCTCTTTAATTTACCACCAAGGTGTATATTGCAGTTTTGCGATTGGTTTGGTAATCTCTCTGTCTAGACTTCCAGAGTAGTCAATTTCGTTCCTTTTCGACTCCCTGAAAGAAAAGGTCCATCTGAGCACTTGTCACTTTAGGCTTATTAAAAATTGAAGGCGACTAGAGTCACCTTTAGCTTTTTCTCGACTCTTAAAAATTGAAAAAGCAAGTTGTGTCAAAGCGTCATAAAATTCATTTAATTTGGAATAACATCCTTGTTCCTTCATTGATCTTAGGTTGAGGTAATGGATTCCACCAATAAAGGATTATCAAGGATTTCCCCTTGGGGGAAATCCTAGTCCTTTCTCCTCTTGGGGAGATATTGGTGCTCCTTATATGGCTACATTGTCCCTTCCAGGACTCACAATTGGCCTGCTAGTATGGCTATTCTCAACCTCTGTCGTTCAAAACACCGTAATTCCTCAGTAATCAAATCAGTAACCAAATGATACTGGAGTTGCTCCCTCACCCTCTACTTCATTTGTTTCTCTCTCTCCTTCTTCCTCTTCGCTTGGTGAAACTAGTGATACTAAAAACCAAGTAACTGAGAAGAAGAAGAAAGGGAAGGAGAAGAAGAAAAAGAAGCCAATTGCGCAAGGGGGCAACCATGCATCATTCGACGAAAATGCACACACCACACCTTCCAAACCCAAATCTCCATGCGTAATTTGCAAAGGATACCATTATCATCGATATTGTCCTTGCATCCCGTGGATCTTGAGAGACTGGTCTCCCCGCTTACACCACCCGGTGTCATCAACCTCTGTAGATCATGTTGAGAGTACACCCTCAACTAGTGAAAATGAAGTCAATGGACAAAAAGGAATATCTAGATTTCCTTGTAGGTTGTGTGAAGGCGATCATGCCTCCACCGTTGTCCTTTTCTGGATGAAGCTAAAAGATTCTTGGATAACCGTCCTGCTTCACCATAGCGACTTCCACTTGGATATAAGAAGCTCTTGCCAAGTCCATCGCTAGTTGAAAATCTGACTAACATACCTCTGTTGTTGGTCGAAATTCCTATCATTGAAGATAAACCCTCTGAGTCCACATCAGACCAAAGTCAACAGTTTGAGACGGAAGTCGACCCAGTCTTGTCTTCAGAAGGTCCACCTTCAGATGATACAGTATCCAAAGAGAATGAGAATGACACCATTCAGATTCTTTTCGTTAACACAGAGTTTGATGAACATGGGGGCAATCTACCCATTCCTTTACCACAGGGAAGAACTTCCCCATTTCAAGAGATTCATCCAGCCATTTATTCGGTCCCTCCTCCAAGCAATCTAGTCGTTTCCTTTTATTGGAATCTACTAGCGGGGCCCCGCCTACCATCTAATGTACCATTCTGAATCATAGTACAAGCTTAGAGAATGATCATGGCTGGCACTATCATAGATGAAGGGGCTTTCATGAGTATCCTTTCCTTAACTGCTTGGAAATCGCTTTGTTCGCCACCGCTTCTGCCCGAGAATCGAAATTTGTCAGGCTTCAATAAAGGAACCAGTCGACCATTAGGGATCCTTCCAAATTTTCCTATAACTTTGAGAAGGAAAATTGTTCATTTGAACATGATGGTAGTCCAAGGGCCATTAGATTACAATCTAATCCTTGGGCGTGACTACATTTATAGAATGGGAGCTATTGTTTCCTCACTCTTTCGGGTGATGTGTTTCTCGTATGAAGGTAGAATGGTACAACTTGTTGACCAACTTTCATTCCTTGGTTCAAACACAGCTACTAGTCAAACACCATCCCTAAATGGTCTATTTGCACAAGGAATGTCTCTTCAACCTCCAGTTCATCCACCTAATTACCGCGAGTAATTCAGTGAATGTGACAAACCCAAGGGACATGCACCCTGGTCTGCTTCGGCAGGTGAACCCAGATGAAAAGATAGATTTCCCCGTAGGATATATGACCAGTCTGACACACTCGTCTGTGTAGGATATGGGATCAGTCTGGAAAAGGATCTCCTCATCGTAGGTTATATGATTGGTATGAAATACCCGTTCGTGTAGGATATGGGATCAGTCTGAAATAGGATCTCCTCAAAGGTTATGTGATTGGAAGTGTCGACCCAAGCCATTCACCTTTGTCTATTTTGATGGACAAAGCCAAGGAAGTGCTTTGTCTACTCTGCAGACGAAGCAATCTTGGTTAGATGCAAGGGCTTCCATATGGTAACCTGGAAACTCTACTTTTCTTTATATTTGGGGCATGCAAACCTTTTTTGCGCAAGTGAAAAGTGACCAAAGTAACTCTAACCCCATAGTATTTTAGTCTAACATTTAGTTCAAAACTGCTTAGGTTAGGTGATTGGTGTGATCCACCATTCACTTTTGTCAGCAGCGCGACAAAGAAAAGGAAATGTTTTGTAGGAAACTATCCTACCTAACCTCAGTAGTTCATTAACTCTTAGTATTGTAGTTGGTCATTTCTAGCCTGCATACAAAAAGGCACCTGAGCAAAGTTTTGCATGGGGCAAGTTCATTAAAAAATGAACCTACTAATAAGAGACATCTTTAAAGAAGACTGGAGCGAGCAACGTTTCCGCAAAGTTTAAGCTCGTTAAAAAATAAACAGAGCAACAGGCAATGTTTCCGCATAGTTCAAGCTCGTTAAAAAATAAACCTAGCACTGAGCATAGTTTCTAAAAGGTTCAAGCTCATTAAAAAATGAATCCACCCTCGGTAAATAACCTTTGTGATTGCATTGCTATCAGCCTTCTGAGCCTTAGTTGTGTTCTTATTGTCACCCCCACTCTTTTAGCCGATCATATGCCTCCACTTGATTTTTTACCCTTTTGAGGAACAGTTGTGATGAGTGATTCTGTTAGCCACCTTCTTTACACTGTCGTCACTGAGAAGTTCCAAACTTACCTGGAACCAGTTGCTACCTGAAAACATCACTCATTCCTAAAAAACGAGCCTCTTTTAAGCTCTTTTTAGACTCATAAAATATGAAAAGATTACCGAGCTACTGGCCGTTCTAGCTCGTTAAAGTAAAGGGAAGCGCCATCCCTCCTCTACATTTTAATCTTTTTAGACCTGAGGGATCATTCCACAAAAATATCGAGTGCTTGTCTTTTTCGGCTCGCTAAAACTATCGAAAAGTCATCCCTTTCATATTATTTTATACTTTTTCGGACCTAAGGGATTATACTGCGAAAAATGACTGTTGGAGTTTCCTTTTCGTCCATTTTCAAACTCTCTAAACATGAAAAGGACTGAGTTATCTTTGTCGTTAAACTCATTAAAACAATAGTGACAAAACTTGTCCATCCGGACAAGAGCGAGTTTCACTATCGCTAGGCTCGCTAAAACATAGCGACAGGTTTGCTCGAAGGGAAAATTATAGACGAGCATATGTTATCCTCCTCAAGCTTGAAAAAAATAAATAGGTACTAGTCAGCAATGACTAGGGAAAAAGGGAAGAAAACTTGAAGAACTTCATTGGTAGCAGGTCACTCTTGAACATGACACTTTCACTCCATCACTATGATTGAGTCAGGTTGGGTTATTCCATTCACCGGTCATATCACCATTGGTCCTCCGTACCATCAATTTTTGGGGTTAACACTACCAATCCATTTTAGTGTCGCCGATATGTTCAAGAGAAGTCGCTCAGAGAATTCACCAACCCAGCTAACGCCTCATCCACTGCAATACCTTCACTCTCCATTTTTCATGACCACCATTCCTGAACCTTGTATCATCAAATCGTTTTCACCTCCAGAAAATCGTTTGCTTCGTTTCGTTTTGTAGATATGGGATACATTAAGGCCCTCCTACAAACAACCATTTTAGTACTTTGAAACTTGCATGCCTCAATGGCAAGTTTCTCACTTCCGGCAACAGGTTTATATCAATGGCCTTCGACCGAAAGATTTTGAGTGGTGTTCGACATCGACTCATATATTCACACCACGTTAATTGTACTATAGTAACTTGAGGGTCATTATCATTATTGGTGATTCCTCTCGTGCCTGTTAACAACTTACATCATTGGCTGGTAATCAAGTGATGTCTTTCCATGTTCGACTTCAGAACATCTTTTCACATGGATCGACTTGTACATCAAGCAAAGATTGGACGAGTTTGAAGACCCCGGATCTAGTTTCATCCATCTAGGCTACGATATATTCAGGAAAATAAAGACATCAAATGTACTCCATAGCTTCACAGATGATCATCCAAGATGGGATGATGGCTCTGCAAGAATCACCAGTCCGCGACAGCAGACGATTGTCTGTCCTATGTACATGAAAATGAATTCATAAATCTGAGCATGGGAATGCCCGCCTCAGCTAGATCATGAAAAAAATATGAAGATTATGTATTGTATTGTATCTTATTATAGGTCACCTTCCAGTTCGAAAAACCTCGGATCCTCATGATAAAGCATTTCACCCAACATCAGAAGATTTATGACCTCATGCTTTAGGGGGCAACTATTATAGACATATTTGGGCACTGAACCCCAATCACATATGTCGATAAACCAAGGGCTCTTAAACCCCTAAAAGTGTTGTTTCATACCCTAAAGGATCAAGGTCATCTGATTACATCATTTCCTAGAAGTTCCACCTGAAAAACTACTCAGAATTGGTCAAAACTGACCCATAAAGACTGCCCCTTGGTCAAAGTGCGATGCATCTCACCTATTACACATGGGGGGTGTGATGCATACTGAAAAGGGCTTCTATAGGGTGCTATGGGCGAGAGCAGACAAATGGCAGAGGCAATTGGCTAAGTGGAAACCCAGAGAATCTTCTAGAAACTGCTCATATGACACTTGCCTCTTGGAATTCGCCCAGGGATGAGTAAGAGATCATGAAATCTCCAAGTGGGACCAAGAATTATCAGTGAAATAACACTAATAAAAAACCTAGAAGCTGACTCACCCCCTTGCAAATATCTATATATGGATCCCTCATCCTAGAGATCCAGAGGCTGGAATTTTGTAATCTGTAAGGAAGTGTTGTTGGTTTCTCTTTGAGACATTGTATTTTTGGGTGATCTTGCTCTTCATGAGGTGAAGAGGGCTTTCATGCTGGGAGGATGATGCTGGATCAGACAGTTGGGTTGTAATCCTCTCTTCTACTTCTACTATCAATAAAGTTATTTGAGTTTACCTCCATATACTTGTGTGTTTATGAATCTTGTATTTGTGTATACAATTGTATGGTTATGTACTTCTGATTCTACGTTGTTTATGGTATCATAGATCTATATGCTTTGATGGTTTCTTGTTGCTTTGCCTCTACAGATGTTCTTTGAAACAGGACAAGTGAGAAAGGAGTGGCAAGCTCTATCAAAGGAGAGAGGAAACAAGCAAGGAGCCAAGGGAAAGATTAGGGTTGGTGCTCTCTGCTTCTCTCTTATCTATCATCCATAAAGGAAAACACAAGTTACTTTAAATTGTTTGTTTCTAAGATAGCTACTAGTCTTAGTGGGACTAGCAGATCTGAATAGACACTAGATTTCCCGGAAACACTATTAACAATGTAGGAGATGAAAAGACGACATTGATAAATAACACACGCATGAAGTCAACTCGAGGGATAATGTTCACACCATTGATGATTGCGACAATGGACCTGTATGAAACAAGCCCATAGATGAACTGTCACCAAGAGAAGATAAGACCTATTTCATTAATTGAAAACATACAAACTTTTTTCTCCATGGTGTTTTAGGTCTAATCCACCTTCTATTTTTATTATAAAGTTGATGTGAGTTTCTTTTTGTTTTCACAATATTTATTTTCTTCTTTAAGCCAATAAAAGTAGAGTTATTTTAAATATTTTAACTTAGGGTTAAAAAAATTTACTATTATCTAACTAATTATATTTTAACAAAGAAATGATATAGATATTTCACTAACTTATTGGATCTAGCTTAGGTGTTTGGGACGAATGATGGTTATTTTCCTCACCTAGTTGTAATTCTACATGTGGCATGTTAAAGGTATTTATTTGTGTCATTTCTTACTAATTATGCCCATATGCGTCTCTGTTTTAGAAATGGGGTGTTAGAATTGTTGGACTCCTAATCCGCTAAGAGTTATGGTGTGGAAAATGAAGAGTCATTCAAGTCCAAGACACCACTTGGAGTATGAAACCAAGGGTCTTAAGACATTGTATTTAAATGTATATATTTTTGAATAACAGTGTGATATCATGATTATCTATTTTTTTTTATCCATTTGTGTGTATTAGAGTGGGCGAATTCCTGTCATGCTCAAGTTTGAGCCACTAGTTTTGCGACCTCTCTATGCATGTCAGTTATGCCATTAGTTATGCATTTCATGAATGTCTTTTCAACTAAATTCTAGCTGTGATTTCTACCCAGTTTTGTAGCAGCTCTAAGAAATGTTCCCGACACATTTACACTGTCCTACAAAAATGTACCCATCCATCTGTTGTAGCGGGTACAACCACCCTCCAAAATTTTTCATTAGCCTGTTTTGGAGCCTCCCTACCAACCTTACACAACACTTTGTCTTTCTTCATCAAGTACTCAAGCTTCAAGTGTTTTCCTCGCACAAAAGCAGCCTACCAATCATAGTTGATCCATTCCCCTCACAGGCTGCTCACCCAGACTTGATCCAGTTGCACGCTGAGCAAATTCCCCTTGAAAATTGCAAATTTCTAGAGGGAAACCAACCTTCCCTCCAGGAATTGTGCAATCGTCTCTGACATCCTAATAGGCTCCAAGATTGCGCAATCCTACCAACTAACCCCCCCAACAGGATTTGCACAAATTTTCCCAGTAACAGGCTGTTCAGCCTAGGATTTGTGCAAATCTGGGCAGCAATCAGCTGCTCTACCCAGAAATTGTGCAAATCTCCTGGGTAGCCAGCCCAGCTCCTAGCCCAAAATGCGCATTTTTCTCCAGCATTCAAGCAGTCTCTTGCATCTGTAGCTGAGTTGATAGATTCCCTCCGGAACTAAGCAAAACAGACTTACATGAATGGGTTGCTTCTCCCAAGGTAGCATGCAAAGACATCCCTTGTTTCAAGATCTATGTTTAGCAGTTGGAGGTTACATGCAAAGAGAAATTCTGAAACCTCCCACCAAGTGTCGCTTCCCCTAGATTCATGGCATGCGTGTCACAACCTCGATGTTATCAAAACTCATCAACCAGATGCTGCAGAGCTCATTCCTCACATTAACTTTGTAGCTCTGAAATCCCACATCACATCTAGGAGCAGTTGGCACATTCGACTCAGTTGTTTTGGGGTAAGCCCGCTTCCCATGCCTTGTGCTGCATTTCTATCACTTTTTTGTGTTTTCTCTTGTAGGAGTATTGTTTGCTTGATTTCTTTGAACGATTGTTGTCATTTACATATATACTACCTTGTCCTAGCTCTGTTTCATTTTTCGTTGCTATCTCATTGTTGTCACATGCATGAAACTGTTTTGCACGAACGTTCGCCCAACTAGCGAACTGCCTCACCCACATGCATGTTGATATGTTTGCTAAATCTTTCATTCATGTTTTTCATGCATTGTCAATCACTTCTTCTATCAATTAGTGTCGCCATGCATTCACTGACTTACTTTCTTTCAGTCGCCCGTCAACGAGTCGGGCCAACCTTGGCTCGGGCTCTACCTTCACCAAAGGCTACATTGCGCAATCTGGGAAAGGAAGGCTCACCTTCCTCTCCAAATTTGTGCATTCCTACCTGGAACTAGCCTCTAGGACTGTTTTATGCATTTCTAGAGGACAGTGGCTGCTTGGCCCAAGAAATTGTGCAGATCTGTCCTTAGGCCAGTAGTCCCTCCCAGCTGGAATTGCACATTGTGCAATCCCATAAGTCGGCAGCTAGACTGGACTATGCATTGCATAGTTCCAGCAACCAACCAGTCTTCCAGTAGTCTAGACTGTGCCTTGAGAAGTCTTGGTAGTCGGTCTCCCGAATTCCTGGCTGAAATTGTGCAACCTTCATGATCATTCACCCAGGTATATTGCAAGTCAGTTCTCATGTTCATTTTGGTTTTCGACTAATAGATTTATTTCTATGAGTGTTGCCATGTCTCTAGGTATTGCAGGTGTTCATATGCCTCTCCGTAGTACAGGTACAATGGTTCCCAGGAGAGCAAAGACGAGGACATCGTTCAGAGCACGCTTGGGGATGCAGTTGATCAAGTGTCTATGAGCTTGCCTACTCACGAAGACATCAAGTTGTTTGTAGACAAGGACATCAAGCGACAACATCACAGTGAGCAACATCATGAACAACAGCTGAAGAAAACATACCAAATGCAATGAATGTAAGAGGAGGGTTGTTGACAACACGGAGGCGAAACAAGGTTGCAAGCTCAAGCAGGTCCATTGATGATGAAAGAAACTTTGGAGACTTTGGCTATGGAGTGACGGCGTGACATGAAGATCATGCGAAGGTAGAAGATGTGACAAAGAAGGAGTTACATGTGTTGAAGTAGCAATTCAGGAAGAACATGAAGCTGCACAAACAAATTAATGAGTTGCAGCAGGATTGGAACAACAGTGGGTGAAATGTGCGCTCACAGATGAAACTGCTCCCAGACAAGTTAAAGATCCATCCCTGTAGCTAACACGGAGCAGACATGGTGGGTAGTGTGGTTGATTGCGTGCAGGGGTTTGGACAACGTGCATGTCATTATGTGTATGCAGGAAATCCAACCCATTTAACACACTCACCAAGGCGAAGACAAAAAGCAAGTCAAGCTGCAGCCGAATGGGTACTTTGGCAAGTTGATATGCATGACCACCAGCACACACTTGAAGATCAACATGGACACTATGCATCAGTGTGCTACTGATTCAGCCGCACCTAAGAAGACCATGCACATGTTAGTAGACGAGTTGGATGAAGGGGTCAAACCAATGCACCGGTTGCAACGAAAGCAAGACTTCGCTTCAGCAAGATGTCACCATGAGGTGCATGCACACCATCACAGATGACCAAGCTTGGCATCAGCTCACCAGCTTCACCACCACAAGCATGTCAAAGAGTTGGTCTCACCACAATGGACTGAGTGTCAGTGATGTCTTGCAAGGCTTGCTTAAGCCATGTTGTCTCACATGAGTACATGTGCGTTGTAATGTTGAGTCATGTCAAGTGTAAGTAGGGTGTCAACATTTGGATGTAATAGTCATAGAGTAGGTGAAGAGTCATGAGGGTAGTTGAACTGTCACAAAGGGGAATGTCAAGGGTCACCCCACCCTTTGTTATTAATAGTCCCTCATAACTCATTGTATAGGGTTTTTGTCAGCCAAGCTTCTACTAAGACTATTTTGAAGAAGGCTTGGACAATACTGTAACGTGCCTTGGCTTCTCCACTGCACGGAGCTAGTACATCTATTTGGAGGAGCAGGCAGATGTGGCTGTAATGTTCCACTATTGGGGCTAGTAGGTTTACATGGATGTATTGTGCAATTGTGACTTACACTTCTTTATATAATAAGAGCCAACACATTTTCATGCATATGTTGTTATTGTAGTTGGACTACTCCAGTTTCTTTAATGATATGTGTTGTTTAACTTACGTACTTGTGTATGAACCGATTCACATGTAATTATATGAATCTTGTTGTTAATGTGTTTCATATGTTGTTAATGTTGTCATCCTCCATGTCGACTGCTCTGCTAGACATCAGACAAACCTTTAACTTGAACCTTGCTATAACAACTGTCACACTCGTCTCAGAATTATCCATGAGTGTTTTACATGGTATCTTATCTTGTATGATGTGACTGTCGTATCCGAGTGGACTGCTCCATTGGAAGCTGTGCATGTCCTTTGTGTTGTGTGTTCCTAGCCGAGTTGGCACTGATCCCTTTCAACCTGGAACTCACATTCACTTCCTTCCCCTTTCGAAGTGTTGGAACCTCTCATACACCTCCCTTGACTCACTGCATTAGTCACACCCTTGTTGTTGACAGAGTTATTCTACTTGCCTCTGTGTGACATTGTGTTCAAGGCATTACCTTACAACCCACTACTGAGACTCCTACACCAAACGGTCTGAGGTCTAATTGGGACTTCTTACTAGGGAAATCCCCTTGACATGTTGGTGGGTCCAACACCATCAACACCATCCTGGCTACCAAACGCAAATGACCCTGTCATATATGTTTCTGAATAGTCCTGAAGAAGAATACACCTCCATCTTTGCATCCTTGGAATTTATGTAGTCACTTAAATGACTCATGATGCAACAATGATAAGATTTTGGAGTAGATCGAGGCTTCCAATATTTCATTATTTTTAGTCCCAAAATTTTGCATTCCTGCTTTGGTTAGTTCTACATCACTCCTATGGAAATTTTTAGAGGACCTCCATAGTTAGAAACTCTCCAGTAGAAAACTCGTCACTAGCTCTTTTTGCCTTTGCTTTTTATTTGATCATGGAGATGTGTGTCATTATGAGGGTTATTGGAGAGGATTTACTATGAGAGGCTGATGTAAAGATCACTTGATCATAATAGTAATACACACACTAAGATTTCATTTGTTGATCTACAAATTCAAAGGCGTAATACAATTTGCAGTGACTATATTGGAAGATGAGGGATCAATCAGTATTTTTAGCCATTGTTCAGTGACATCATTGCTTCACTATCCTTATTTCACCTCCATCACTGCCAAATGACTTGCTACAAATTTCACAATAATAGTCACACACTCAACATATCTCATTGAAGTCTTTGAAAGACAACTTGACATCTCTCAATGCAGTCTTGACAAGAGCCTTCAACCTATCAAGCGAATCAGAACACAACTCTTCAAATTTGACCTATGTAAGGGTTGTCTCAATATGCTTAGGCCCATATTCTATGGCTATTATGAATGGAAAGCACAATCATCCAATTCGTGCCATACATTCTTACATTTTTTGTATTTCAACTCTCTTCTTTGACTCATATATACCCTTTCGGATTAGCCAAGTGAGGGGGGAATGTTGGACACCTAATCCACTAAGGGTTATGGTGTGAAATATGAAGAGTCATTGGAGTCCAAGAAACCACTTGGAATATGAAACCAAGGGTCATAAGACATTAAATTCATACGTATATCTTTGTGAGTAGAATGCAATCTCACAATTATCTAAATTATTTTATCCATTTGTGGGTGAGTTTAACAAGAACTAATGTATATGGCTAGGATTTAAGATGTTAAGAATATTTTCATTGTCCTCTTTTAATAGAAGTTTCTGATTACATCAACCTATCTTTAATGAAATATTAGTGCATATATGTTAGGGTTTAAAAAAAAAAATCCACGTATCCTGATTCCATCTAACTTCCATGGATTCACAATGCGTTATTGGTGAGGGCTCCTTCACTAGGTATTGGAAATTATTGGGCTTCAAAATTAAGTCATTAGCGATAGATCTACATTCCTCTACACACAAAAGCGTCACATGGAGGGGAGCAACCAGATTCATTTGCTAGAGAAAAAGAGGAAAATGACATTGAATAAAGGTGCCCAATATTGAAAACTAACAACTAGGGTAATCTCAAGTCAATTCTTGAGGGTTAAGAGATATTCACCATCTCTACATTAATGATTTGTAAGCTAGCGTAATTCCATTTTGGTGCCTATGAGGATAAGAAATCATTTCCATCTCTACATTTATGATTTTGCATTGCATTTGATATTGCATGCATGCATTAGATTTGGTGGTAGGTTCCTTCATTATCAGTGGTAGGCTTGTGACTCCACTCTCTTGCAGCCATCACTTAGCTTAAGTGGTTGCACTATTAATGGTTATTTGAACAAAATAGGTCCATCTTAATTCTGTATCTACCAACCATTGAAAAAAATAAAATATCTATAAAGATGCAATTCTCTTTTGGAGTTCAAAACTTAAGGAAAAATTTGACCTCAATAAAATTGATTCCTTTAGATGCTTTGAATTTGGAGTTGTGATAGATCTATGCTAGTCTCTCACACACACTTCTAAAGATAAAAATAATTTTAATTTTAATTTTAAACCCTCAAAATACATATAATTACATACATATATGATATATTTTACACAATTTATTTATTTAATTATAATGTAATATATATTTTATAAATTTTTCCCTTTAAAAAATTATTTATAATTTATTAATAAAAAAAAAAACAAAATTAAACTAAATTAGTATTTCTATTATTTTTTAATAAAAAACTTACATATTTTTTTTGTATTATCTAATGTAATACCAAATTGATATAACATTCCATTATAAATCTCATCCGTCCTTGATTGTAAAGTGACTTCCACTCAGTCTGATAATAATTATTTTCTCGCTCCATTTCTAGCAGGGGGCTTCTCACACAAGCTTGCTCGACCTTTTTTGTTAAGTCTATTAACAATCCCTTAGTAGTACCAATGTGGTCTACCATTTTTTCTTCTACTTCTTCAATCTTATTAAGAGATTATTTAACATAAGATCTTACAACAAAAGATGAATACTGTACATCATTAAGACACTTATTTACATCATTAAGAGAGACTTGGACAATATCAAATTGTTCTTTTATTTCAACAGATTTTGTTGTACTCATTTCAAGCCCTTTGACTGCATTATTTGTCCAGTTAATTTGTTTATTGGCCTTTTGTATTCTTCCATCTATACCTAGTGCATTGTCATCTTTGAGAACTAAAGGGATAGCCTTTGCACTGTTTTGATTTTCTCCAGTGATGATACATTTGTATGGAGGGAAGGTAGATGGTGTTTCTACTTTATTGCCATCTAAAGTAGTCCAAGAATGTTTGGTTGTTGAGGAGGATGGTGTACCAGCCATTAGCACATTTTCTGACTGGGCATTTCTTTTCCAGACATAGAAAGAAATCCAGGAATTTGTTTTATCCATGTACTTTTTCCACTCCTGGGATAGCTTGATTTTATCCTCAACTGTATGACTGAGACCAAATTGTTCTGCCTCAGGATGAGTGTGGATATCCCAATTTATCATCTCTTTCATCCACTGGGATTCTATTTTTGTCTTTTTGCAACCATCCATTAAGGTAAAGAATTTATGCATCTCTGGTACAAAGGGCTTTTTACAGTCAGGTGGTAGAGAGAAAAATCTAGATTCTGGAATGAGGTTGTTCATCTGTTAGAAATACCCTAGGCCATATCTGGGCATGTTGCTTGGCCTCATCTTACTGCACATTTCTGTCAACCTTGGATATTCTAGAATGGGTAGTTCATGCATCATGAGAACATGGTTAGACTCGTGTGGAAATGGAGTATCTGAACATTTTGGATTGGGACACAGATTTATGGAGGTAGAATGAGGTGCTTATCCAGTCCGGGGATGATGGTTCTCATGAATGATAGATTCAACAAGAATACTTAGATTTACAGATGAATGACACTCAGGACATTTTACTTCTAATGAGGAAAAATTTACAATTGGTGCAAACTCAAATAATGAAATATGGAGGCAAGGATTTAAAATAGAGCTAGAGCAAGTGGTATCTAGAATGGTTAGATCTTGATAAGCTGATGAGGTTCTGCAAGCTTGTTCTATTCTTCTGCAGTCAATTGTGTATCTTTTGGGAAAAGATAGGACGGTAGAGGATTGATTCTCTTGTATATCTGCAAAAGTTATTTTTCTTAAAACTGGAGGTTTGGGATTTGAAACGATCCAGTGTTCTGGGAAAGTGAGATCTTTTCAGTGTATAGTTTGGTGTTCAATCTTCTGATTTTTTGAATCAGTTGAAATAACGACACTAGACTTGGAGTCTTTACTGGGCGCATGGAGGATAACTAGATACAAAGTATTAGTATGCCGAAAACAACCCCTTGTCTGGATAGCAATGTTATGTCTCTTTTTGTTCATATCAAATCCAGTGGGAAATTTGGATAACAGTCAAAATAGACTAGGCTATTGGACAAAGGAGCAACTATTCCTCCTATCAATGAATCAGTATATTTATTATGGGTTAAATCTCTGACAATGGCTAACACAAAAGTATTCAAGCCTTGGTGTGTTAGAGGATTTATGTTAATTCTAATACATCCCAAATGCAAATATTTGGTTTTAAGCCTCTTTGCTTCAGCTTGTAATTGCTTTGGATCAAGAAGAGGGATACGTTGTATACTATCAGAGTTTTCTTAGATCTAGCTTATTGATTCTTTAATACTGATCCTAGTAGCAGCTTTTAGATGAAATACAGTCAAATCTGAATAGACTTCAGATGCAGAAATGCTAGGAAATTGCCATCTTGCCGATGGTTGTGTTTCTTCATATTCTAGTTCGTCTTGGTTCAAAACACGACTAGAACAAGATGCAAACATATCTATCAGAGGATTTTCTATAGTAGAAGATTCTCTTTCTTCTATTTTGCGGAAAGAAATAGACTTTCTGAAAGGCTTCATTTTAATATAGAGTGTTTTCTGAGTACTAACCTGAACCAAACGCATTGGCTCAGATACGAATTTCTAGCAGGGGCTTCTCACACAAGCTTGCTCAACCTTTGGCCTTGCCGCGTCTCTTCGATTGATTTCAACTATCTTCCTTTACATGAACCCAATGTGAACCCATACACGAACGTACTCGGATATTTCTCGCTTTGTCGATAAAACAAATTCCTGGATTTCTTTCTATGACTGGAAAAGAAATGTTGAGTTAAAAAATGTGCTAATGACTTGTACAACATCCTCCTCAACAGCCAAACATTCTTGGAACACTTTAGATGACAATGCACTAGGTATAGATGGAAGAATACAAAAGGCCAGTGAACAAATTAACTGGACAAATACTGCAGTCAAAGGGCTTGAAATGAGTACAGCAAAATCTGTTGAAACAAAAGAATAGTTTGATACTGTCCAAGTCTCTCTTAATGATGTAAATAAGTGTCTTAATGATGTACATTATTCATCTTCTGTTGTAAGATCTTATGTTAAAGAATCTCTTAATAATATTGAAGAAGTAGAAGAAAAATGGTAGACCACATTGGTACTACTAAGGGATTGTTAACAGAATTAACAGAAAAGGTTGACAAAATAAGTCTGTCAAAAACTGATAAACCAGTTCCTACTTATTTCTTATGTAAGAGAAATGTGCAGATATAGAATATTGTCAAGCCTATTGCCAGATTCCCAAATTTATTTCCAAAAGAAGTAGCTCAGTCCTCTCCTGACAAATATGAAGCTACATAATAGATTTCAATTGCTTCCTTAATTAAGGAAGAAAAAGAATCAGAATCCTAGATTCTTCCCATCTATGAACCATTAGAAATTTGGTTCAATAAATATCCAACTCCTGACTTGGATGGAAAAGGCAAAATTCCAGAAGCACATACATTCTTCCCTAATTCACAGAGAATGGAACATTGATAATCTCAGTGTTGGTCAGATCAGACAAATGATCGACATGATGTTTATAGAGTACAAGCTAATGTGTATAGAGGAAAGAATGAAGTTGAAGCATGCAAGACTATCATTCAGTGTTTTACTGGAACACTTCTTAGATGGTGGGAGACTGAATCATCTCCAGCCCTACTGGTAAAAATGGAGAGCGAAGTACTCAAAGATGAAGTGGGAGATATTATACATTATTCATATGGGACAACTCAGAGTAATATGATTGGAGCTCTCACTTCTATGATCTTAGAGCACTGGTGTGGCTCTGAGACGGAGATTGTTGATAAGCATGAGGTCATACTGATGAACCTCAAATGTAATAAGATGTCACAATTTGAGGACTTTCACCGAGATTGGATGCATAGAATCTACAAAGTGAAACATTCTAAAAATTTGCTATTGAAACAGGTATATCTTGCAGCTTTGCCTTCTAGATTTGTTGCATATATCCGACTGCAAGAAGTATTTCAATTGCCATTTGAATCGTATAACTGGGGAGAAATTTATTCTCTCATCACTAACGCATTGGTCAGTTTGTGTACTAGCTCTAAGGTAAACAGGTCCTTAGACAAATTATCAAGGCTTCCAGATAGTAAATCTATTTGTAGTAAATATGGTATAACCATTGATGATCCTCTGGTCAGAAGGAAAAAAGCTAAAAAGAGAGCTAAGAAAGAACACAAATAGACTGCCAAATATCACAAAGGCAGAAACAAGTCTCCTATAGACCCAAATCCTCTTCAAGGCCCAGAAAAGGATATTACAGGTATGCCCCTAGAACGCATTACAACAAACCTTCTGACATACACTTGCATACCTCCAAATAGGAGAAATGGAACAAGCTTACTTGTTGGCTTTGTAGTAAGACTGAACACACATTCAATAAATGTCCATTAGGAGAAGAATTGAAGAAAAACAGAGGTAAGAAATCTCAATCTCTGTTCAGGTGAGGTAAAACTCTCAAAACTAAGGCCCAAATACAATGTATGAAATGTGGGTCAAAAAGTCATGCAAAAAAACACTGTCCTAACGTAGTGTTCATAGAACAAATTCAGTAGCAACAACTCGAGGAATCATCTGCTGATTCATATAGTTCCTCTTCTGATTCTTCCTCTGTAGAAGAATTAAATACACATATGCAGCCTGTGATTGTTTAGATTCAGAAAATTGTAAATGCCAAGTTTGTTTTGACTCTGATTCTAATTACTACAGTGAATCCTCCATTGAGGAAATTTATGCAACACCATAGAAAGAAAAGGTGTTGATGGCTCAGACAAAAGAAGAGGAGATGAAAATCCTTTCACAAATTCACACCATGGAAGAAGGCAAAATGAATAATAGACTCACAGAAGCATTTATGGATCAACTTTGTTCTTCCAGCTCTTCCAAAACTTCTGCTAAAAAGCCATTGTTTGTAGACACCTCCTTTGAGCGAAACACCAGGTCTTTTCAGAAGCACCAATTGCAGGATAAGGTTCGCTCACTCGCCTTGGGGGAGGTAAGCAGAGAAATATATAACCTCAAAATTGAAATCCTTGTCTTAAAGTCTAAAATCGCAGAAATAGAGAAAGGAAAGCAACCCGCAGTCACAGTTGTCGATGAATGGAATGCTACTACATCTACCTTCAAAGAATCAAAGGTAGAGATAATTGAAGGAAAGAAAGATCCTATTATATGATTCAGAGAAATGAGAATTTTAGCCATTGAGTATCAGCAGCATCATGTATAGGTAAATATCTGCATATAAGGTGAAATGTTTTCATTAACTGCACTACTGGATTCTGGTGCAGATGTGAATATATTAAATATTAAGGTGATTCTAGTGAAATACTGGATCTCTGCAAATAGAAAGGTGGTTCGTCTGGGAAACAAAACACTCAGGTATGAAGTTCCAAAGGCTTCTATCTATTTTGACCAACATTGTATAAAGCTAAAGTTTGCAGTTGCAGATATTTCAGTAGATTGTATTTGGGTAATATCTTTTTGGCTATAGTTGAACCACATGGTTCAATAAGACTAAAATAAAATAGAGTTGGCTATTTCATCACCATTCCAACTTCTATGGGAAGTTCAAAAATAATTGAGATGCCATACATCTCAAATCCAAGAGTTTCTACCATGGTCCAGACAGTCAAAGAACTGGACAAAGTTGAAGGTAAGTTGACAGATCTCAAAGATCTGAAATCCACGATACATGTAGAAGAGCAACTGAAAAATCTTCTGATCAAAAGAAAGATATTTGATCTCAAAAAGAGGATAGAAGATGAATGTTGCTCAGAAGAGCCAAATGCTTTCTAGCATCGAATGTAGCACACAGTTGAACTACCCTATAAAGCATAATATATCGGAAGGCCTTGTAAAAGTAGAGATATTCCAATGAATAAAGAATACAGATAACTGTGTGAAAAGGAAATCAAGCATTTACTAGACAGGAAACGCATCAGAGAATCTGATAGTCCATGGAACTGCTATGGATTTTATGTAAATAAAAGGGAAGAGCAAGTTAGGGGTATTCCAAGACTTGTGATAAATTATAAACCCTTAAACATTGTCCTTGCTGATAACACCTATCTTATTCCTCACAAAGGATATCTTATAGGAAGGATAGCAGGAGAAAAAGTATTTTCAAAACTTGATTTAAATTCAGGATTCTAGCAGGTCGCCATTTCCGAGAAGAACAAATTCAAAACTGCTTTAAGCGTTCCTGCAGGACATTACGAATGGAACATGATTCCTTTTGGTTTGAAGCATGCTCCCTCCAAATTCCAAAAGGTAATGGATTCCATCTTCAAGCCATATTTTGATTGGCTTCTAGTTTACATTAATGATATTTTAATCTTCTCAAAAAATATCCAAGACCATTTTAAACATGTACAAACATTTGTGCAATTAGTAAAAAGGAATGGATTGGTCTTGAGTAAGAAAAAGATAGAAGTATTTCAAACTTCTATAAAATTCCTTGGCCATACTATATTCAATGGGAAAATATCTCTACAAAAACATGCATTGGAATTTTCTGACAAATTTCCAGATGTCATTACTGATAAAACCCAACTTCAAAGGTTTCTAGGATGTCTCAACAAAGTTAGCAACTTCTATCAAGATTGTGCAAAAGACAGAAGCCTGCTAAATCAAAGATTGAAGAAGGAACCACCCCAATGGTTAGAAGCACACACAAGAGTTGTCCAACAAATTAAGGCCAAGGTAAAGACACTCCCTATTTTGTATGTTGTCGATGATAATGCCTTCAAAATTGTTGAATCTAATGTCAGTAATATTGGATGGGGAGGCATCCTTAAGCAACGAAAGGAAGGGATAGAACAAATTGTCCAGTTCGCATCAGGAACTTGGAACCCTGCAGAACGAAACTATTCCACCATAGAAAAAGAAGTTAAAGCTGCGTGGAATTGTATAAATAAATTTGAAGTACATCTAGTAAACAAAAAGTTTCTGCTCAGGACAGATGCCTCAGCTTTAAAAAAGGTATTAACCAAAGATATAAAAAAGCCAGGGGAAGCTAAGTTTGCCAAATGGCAAGCTTTATTTGCCAACTTCGATTTTGAAGTAGAGCACATTAAGGGAGTAGAAAATTGTTTTCCATATTTTCTCAGCAGGGAGTATATCCAGCAACAAGAACAAGAACATGTGATGGTGATTGTTACAAAATGGGATCAAAGTCAAAAACAAGAAACTCTGAGAAGAATCCCTGATAACCAGAGTTGGATTGAGTATAGAGAAAATTGGAAGCCAACCTGGCAGTTAAGAAACACAGAAGTATTAGATGCAAACTTGGAAGCACATACAAATATTTTGCATCTAGTACCCGAAAGGAGAGTGTACCCTAAAGGTAGTAAATGGATCCATGACATGGTCTATACAAAAAGTAGAGCAGATGCACTGCTTATAGAAGATGCCCTTAAAAGTGATTTCCACGACATCATTATGATCTGGTCCCATGGTAGAACCCAAAGAGGAATCTATAACAAATATATCAGTATAAATCGCACTAGGAATCTTTCATGGCCAATGATGACACATAATGTGGCCTTATGGCTTGGAAATGATCCTAAGCTTATTTTCCCTGACACCATCTATGACTTTGCAGGATATAAGAAGTTATGGTGGGATATGCTAAATGTTGATGGAAAGGACGAAACCCACTACACTAAATTAAAATTTGGGACAACTGGAATCATGCAGAGAAATCAACAGTGTGAATGGTTACAAAAATGGTGGATAGATTACAGGGTTAATAGAATAGCTATTGATCCAATGTACCATGAAGCATACAACAAGTTAGGTTGCAACACATGTTTTGAACATAATATTCCTACTTGCTTTCACTCTCTTTATGACACTGTTAAAGATATAATGCCACTCCTTAATAATGAAATCTTGAGAGAATATATGGTCAAGCATTATGAATGGCTTGTACTGACCAAAATAAAACATTAAGTTATTTTAAATAAACCCATGATTGTCAGGAGAATTTTTACTAAAGCATAGGATGAAAATCTGTATAAAAGATTTTGGTTCCCCGAAATCACAGTCTTTTGAAGGTTCCCATGGGCCTGTCCTTAAAAGGTTCCACTTTGTAATAATGATGTCCATTCATGAGGACAATTCATGATCAGTTTTCTCGTGGGCTTTTCTATACAAAAGCATCCACCATGTAATTATCTAGTCAATATATGTTTCATGGGATTTAATAAATCATCCACAATGTATTCCAGTACAAAGATTCTCCAGTCACGAGACTTCGAGCACTTCTTTGACTTTTGGTGCGATTTGAGCCACATCTCCATGACTGACAGAATATTGGTACAAAAGTTTGTTGGCTTAATGACTGAATGCTTGTCCCCTCCTTTTCCTATATAAGAAAGGGGTAAGTCTCTTTCAGGGTATTCGGAGTTTGAGAGTCTTAGAATCTTAGAGATCTGAGAAGCCTGCGTATCAGTGTGCTCAGCACTGGTAAGAATCTAAAGTGGCTAGATCTAGTAGAGTTTTGGAGTCTTGAGTCTGTATATTCTGAGACAGAGTCTGTGTGTTGCCAAGAAGCCTTCGATAGCGCTCTCTTCTCTATAAGAAGCCTAAAGTCCGATAAATGCAAACACAATCAAAATTTTGGAAGGAATACATTGTAATCAGTTCCATTTTATGAAATAATATGAGAAGAGTGTTGTTATTCATTCCGCATTTGAGTACTTGTGCTCTTAAGTAAATGTCTGTTGTGTAGTAGTTGTTTCCAACTTATCTTTGCCTTGAAGTTCGCCAAAAGTTTGCTAGAGGTTTGCCAAAGGATAGAAGGGACACCAGACTGTTAAAAGGCGAGGGAAGCCATGTGAAAGGTCGAAAAAGTGAGAAATATCTTAGTAGGTTCGTGTATGGGTTCATGTAAAGGAATATAGTTGAAAGCAATCGAAAAGATGCAGCAAGGCCAAAGGTCGAGCATGCTTATGTGAGAATCCCCTGCTAGAAAAGGCATTAAAACATCTAATAATTAAATTATAAATTCACAGTGTTATATCATTAGGTTTATAGGTACTGGAAACAATGTGGTCATTAGGTATCTTTCCAACAAGACAACTATTGACATGTGGGACCTTATAAATGGGAGATGAGTCATATAATACCTTGTTGTTGATGCAACATTCCATAATCTCCTCGAGTGACTTTCCACGCAATCTGATAATAATTATTTGCTTGCTCCATTCATTTCACTGAAAAAGGCATTAACACATCATCTGATAATTAAAAATATAAATTCACAATATTTTATCGTTAGATTGATAGGTATGTGAAATAATGCAGGCATTAGGTCTCCCTTAAACAAGACGAGTACATTGAATCATGTGTAAGTGCTCAATACTAATCAATATTAGGCATTTAAATAATATTCAATAAATTTATTAATATGTGCATTATCCGTTTAGCGGGGAATTAGGTTGTCTCTCAGTGAGTTTGGTGCTCCAAAATATTATGGTATCGTGGTATTTTACATCTAAAATACATTTTAGATTTCTTGGAACATATTTTGAGAGAATCATTGTCTCTGATGTCTTTGAAAGCATCACATTCCAATATGAAGTGTTTTTCCGATTCTACTACCCTAGACATGTAAAATGTACACACCTGAAGTGTTTTTCTGATTCCACTGCCCTAGACATGTAAAATGTACACACCTGAAGTGTTTTTCCGATTCCACCGCCCTAGACGTGTAAAATGTACACACCTGTTCTTCCCAAACCTTTTTAGGTCTTTTCAAGCATCTTGTTTCACATCGAAGTTGATGTGAGTTAGTTCTTAATTTAGCAATAAAAACCTTTTCCTTCCATGGAACGCTGGCTCCAATGTACGCTTTTTGCTGGAGATCACAAATTGGGTTGAATTCCTCAACATAGTACTTCTTCTTTCTACCCAACTCTTTTCCCCATATATGTTTACATAACTTCTCCATAACAAATTTTTTTTAGCTCCTTGCTCTTTGTGGGATAGAAACTAAAGTAAATATTCCATTTTTACATCCATATGTAGTTTTGTCTCATCCATGTTTTCTTTCTTTCACTCATGCCTTCATTGAAGATAATATTAGGAAATCTACCTACACCCATTTGCTCAATTCTTTTTAGATATCTTATGAGATGCACCATTGCAGTTGCTTCGATGGGAGTTTCTCTTGTTTCACTCAACATTATCTAATAAGGAACCAAACTTTTTATTTTGAACTTGCTCTTGATCAAACAATTTTTTATTTTCTTAATTTGTTTCCATTTTGAGTTGGGGGTACTGCTAGCCCACAATTCACACCCATATAGGATCATGGACAAACTAGGAGTCCAAAAAGCACTTCAATCATTTTTCCATCCCATAACTCTTCCCCTCTGCATTTGTTTTGAAGAGCATATAATGATTTATGCCCTCCTAAAATTCTTTCTTTCTATCGTCCTCCCAATAAACTTGTTAAAATCCATCATGAGGTACTTGTACTCATTTACTTCTTCAAGAATCTTGCCTTCAAAGAAGAATGTATGCTAGCTCTACTTCCTTTCATTAGAGAAAATCATTATTTTGGTTTTGCTAGTATTGACTTGCATCCCCACTACTATACAAAACTTCTTAAGGGCATATAAATGCATCTACAATCCATGGGCCGATTTAGCAATCAATACCAAGTTATCAGCATCAGCATATAAAAGAAGCTTTATCACAAACTTCGCCAACTTAACAACATCTCCCACTTGCAAATTTAGCCACTCTTCCAGTTTATCAATATACAAACCAAAAAGAGTAGGGGATAATGTGCAGCCTTACATGAATCAAATGTCACTTTTAAAGCTTTCTGAAATGTCTGCTAAAGTTCTTATTTTGACATTCACCTCTTCTTAGATCCTATGAAGAACATCTCTATAATGCAAAGAAATTTCAATTTCTTCCATTCTACGCCACAACTTATCTCCAGGGACTATGTCAAATGCCTTTTTGAAGTCAACGAAGCAACAAAATACTTCTTCTTTATCTCCCAAAACCTTTTCAATAATGTGTCTAAGCATGATACCATGATAGAATGCTTCACCCTTAAACCTTCTTTCTCGTTTTCCCTTTTTTCTTTTAGTTTTTCCCACTCACTGGTTCTATTTTCTAACATGTTGCCAAAAAGCTTTGCAAACAAAGGATTGATTGTAATGGTTCTATAGTTGGAAGGACTATTAATGTCTCGACTTTTAGAAAGGGGTATTGCTAGGGCAGCTATCTAGTCTCTTGAGAATTCTTGCCAAATGATGTTGTTGAATATTTCCATGATGTGCGGTGCAAGATAGTTCATTCCCCATTTTAGATGCCATGCTTGAAGTTCAATCAAGTCCTTTGCCTTACCTGTTTTCAACTTCTTAATTCCAACTTCCACCTCTTGTAACGTGAAATGCTTTACAATTGAGTTGATCCTCGAGAGAGACTCAACCTCTTATTCTTTCTCATAGAGTTGTCTTGCATAGTCAAATCATCAAATCATTATTTTACTGTAATATTATTTTCGATTATTTAATGGTTCATTGTTATAAAATCTAGACATATAGGCTAGGTGGTCTTTTTAGAACTAGGTTAATAAATTTTAAGGAAGGTGGGTGATTTGAAATGTATCTAAACTAATGAATAGGTAAAATCAAATATTTGTAAAGCAATTTAATAATTTGTGAATGTTAAAAAGCATAATGTTAATATAAACATTATTATGTCGAGCAAGTAAAATCTAAGAAAGTGAGAAGGAGATAGAGAATTAAATGTAATAAAAGGATTAATATGAGAGAGCTGAGGAATGAAAAGTGAAATGGCATGCTTATTGGCTTTCCCCTACCATACCTCTATCTTCACATAGTACTCTTAAACATTTTATTATTTTTGTTTGTGTGCCTTGCAAAGAAATTTCATGACTCTCTATTGACTTCCTAAATCATAATGCGAAGAGAAGAGAAGAGAAGAGAAAAGAAAAGAAAAGAAAAGAAGAGAAGAGAAGAGAAGAGAAGAGAAGATGAGATGAGATGAAGATTTATGAAAGTAACCCCGGCAACATAGGAAAAGAAATTTGTTGCCCACCGTTTCGTTTCTGTGCGTGGAAAAAAGTTTGTTGCCCACAGTTTCGTTTCTGTGTGTGGTTTCTGGTTTCGTTGTTCTCATCCCTCATTCCTGCATGTCTCGTCCACCTAATGCTAGTACGCTTTCCTCTTTTTTTTTGGGTAAAATCCCACGAAAATCAAACTGACGTGACCATTTTTGCAAGAAAGTTTCAAAGAATTCAACCATTTCGAATGACTCGCCACATGGCTAAGACCAGGCATGATAATCTTTATTCATATATTCATGAAATTTTTGTCATTTATGAGTGGAAATAGGCCGCCATCTACAAGTATGCTTTAGGCCTCTTTCATACATGTAATGGCCTAATGAAGGTAAATTTAAGGATTTATATATATTTGGGAATAAAAAAAG
Organism: Pinus taeda; assembly: GCA_000404065.3. NCBI lineage: Eukaryota > Viridiplantae > Streptophyta > Pinopsida > Pinales > Pinaceae > Pinus > Pinus taeda. Next base: position 200,881 of record APFE031557453.1, read on the forward strand.
TGATAATTTGATGGTAGATATTGAATATTATAGTAAGTTAATGATTGGCTAAATGTATTTTTCTTTTGTTTATTGAATGAATAATGTTGTATTTAAGCAACACTACGAAACCAAAATATACTAATCTTTGAATTATTATTTTAGTGTTTATATATATTATGATAGGTTTATTTTAATTAGGATTTATTAAGGAATTAAAGGATTAAATTTCTTGAAGTGTAAAATTTTATTATGCCAAAAGTTAAGAAATATTTGCACTTCAAGATATTTGATTCATCTTGAGTATAGAAGGAACCACACATCTCTTTCATTTTGAGCAACACACCAATTAAATATTCATACCATTTTTTGTGAAATAATATGTTTTCATTGTTTGAATTCATTTTTGGCTGTATCAATGGATTAAACCTCTTGAAAATATTCTTGAGCACTTCTATTGTGTTGAACAAAATTGACAAAAAACATCCCTTAAAAAATGTCAAAGCTTAGAATGCTTAGAGTACCTATAAATGTTTTAACCACTACATTTTTATTTTTTCTCAATTACTTTATATAATATATACATAGTTGACATTGAAATATTTTACTCAACATAAACGTTGAAATATTTTACTTATGACTCACATTAAAATGTTTTTTAACTTAATAATGCATATTGAAATTATGACTCACATTGCCACATTAAAATGTTTTTTAACTTAATCATGCGTATTGAAATATTTTATTTATGGTCTACATTGATTTTTTTTTGCTATTAATAATTTTTAGTGCTAAAATCTATATTAAGAATTGAACTAAATTACACATTTCCCTTTTACTGGGATGTAACTGAAATCTTTTATTTTTCAGTGACATTTCTCTTTCGACATTTAGATACTTCATTTGTGATCAACAATGTGTGTGTGTGTGTCTATATGCTTTTACTTATATGAAGTTGATATATAATAATGTTATTTAATATGTATAGAAAAATATTTTATTAATAAAATAAGGTTGAATTTTTTTTTTTTTTTAAATGTCACATGTAAACTCTTTGTTAATTACAAAAGGAATTAACATGTCCTTGATACTAAGTTATAATGTTAACAAGAGAACAATGAAAGTGAGACGATTGTTCTCTTATAATGCTTATAATTAGAATTAACTGTCATTTTTGTTCTTTATTACATATAACATTGCTTTTTATTTATATGGCCTCATCACCTCTTGGATTGGATTCAACTACCCTCTTGGCCTCGATCAAGGATATCTATGGTTTGGAAAGCAATTTTAAACACCTTGCCTTCTATAAGAGAGGGACTATCTTGGAGAATAAATGATGGCTCGTTGGCTCGTATAGGCATGGACCCATGGATGGGAGGGGGGAATATGTATCAGTTACCTTCTAAACTCATCATATTTCTCAATTAGAGGAATATCAAAGTAATTGCACAGATTGTTGATTTTGAGAACAACTCCATCTTTGAACAAGCTTGGTTATCATCTCTGCACTTGGACATCCCTGAACACTGGTAGTAGACTTGGGAAGGGTATATTAATGCCCTGAAAGAAACCCATGTGTGCATCAAAGAAGGCCCCGACGATCTCCTCTGGACTTCGACTTAGCATGGTTTGTACCCTCCTAAAATTGGATATCCCATCCTACTCTCAGTGCGTAGGCTGCTTACACTCCTAGACTGGTGGGGGAAGATTTGGAAGCTCAAAGCACCGCCGAGAACAAAATTATTCATGTGGAACGTGCTCAGGAACAAAACTCCAACTAGAGAAAACCTTATGCATCGATCCCAATTTGGTCCACATTGGTGTGTACTATGTAAATAGGTCGAGGAGACAAACGATCATATGTTCCTCCACTACCTGATGTGTGCTCAGCTATGGCAAGTATTAAACATGCTTTCCAAATATGTCTGTTGACAGGGACAAACGATACCTGAGGCTTGGGATCACTGGACAACTACAAACAATGATTCAAAAACTCATTGCCTTCCTCTCCTTGTCTACTGGTCAATTTGGTTGATTAGAAACGGGATTATTTTCAAGGAAAAAGAGGCCAGATGGTCACATGTTGCTGCAAAAATCATTGCTTCCTACCATGAGATTCGGAACGGGATACACACTCCTACAAATCGCAATATATCCACTGAGTCGATTGATCCCACCATTACGTGGGCATATTTCGACGAAGCTGCTCAAGTTTAGGGGTGTGGAGGTGGAATTATACTCTATCTATCTAAACACCATCACTACAAAATTCAACTGGGATTGGGAGAGGGAACTAACAATTTTGTTGAACTGATCACCCTCAGACATCTTTTGCATTTTGCATTGGCTCACTCATGCAATAAATTACAGATCTTTGGTGACTTCAAAATCATCATAAATTGGTGCAACAACATAAATAATTGTCATGCACATTCACTCATAAACATTTTGGATGAAATTTAGGATTTCTAGGCAAAATTTAACTCTGTTAACTCTCTACATATTTACAAGGAACGTAACTTGACTACTGACAAACTATCCAAGGAGGCTACAGAACATCCCATAAGCCTGTGGATGATACAGAAACAGATCGGTGAAGAACAATATTAATACTACCACTGGCCCTATATTGATAGGGCATATCCTAGGGCGGACATGCCCTAATTTTTGTTTAGTATCAACAAATTTACATAGCGCTGACTTATGTATCCATTTATGTTTTATTTCTTCTACTAGACATATCGAGCACACCTTGCATGGTGATCTATGTACAACTCTTTTTGGAATGGCCTCGACCATAACTTATTATTTTTTAACACTAATTGAATGGCTTCGGCCAATAGTTATGCATATGCCAATGGCATCTACTACATGTCATTTTTCAAAACTAATGAAAAATTACAATTTTTCCTCAAGAAAAAAACATTGGTTTTTATTTTTATTTTAAAAGAGACAATTGTTAACTATAGGTTGAGCATGGAAAATCTATACATCAGACTTGTATTGAGCTAATAAAATTAGTAGGTAAACAAAATGAGAGTGAAATTATTAATGTTTTATAATGCATTTAATTAAAACTAACTAAAGATAAATATATTATTTTAAATTATAGTCAATATTGCTTTTATTTAATGAATGCTTTATTTTTATTTTAAAGTGAATATCTATCAACTCCAAATTGAACACAAAAAATAATTATAGATGTCTCTAATATGATGTAGAATGTGCTTCTCTAATCAAATTAAATAAATAGTTATACATTAACTCCAAATTAACCACAAAAGAAATGGATATAAAATACACCTATTTACGCAATAATATCTTTAAAAATAATTATATTTGATTTATCATTAAAATTTGATAAAATAAAATTATAATAATTAATATAAAAAAGCAATATTTTTTAATTCATTATTAAAACTTATTTCTTTTTTTTTTTTGTAGGCTGGGGTGGGACTCTCCGATTTACATGTCCATTAAGTACCCCTCAACGGGGGAAGGGTAGCCCAAGATTTGAACCCAAGACTTCCGGTTCAGTGAGACTTCATTTCCACGACCATTGCTGCTTGAGCTACCCCATGTGGACTTATTAAAACTTATTTCAATAAAATTCTAATATAAAATAATATTTAAGGACTCTATTTAATAAACTAAAATGATAACAAACTAATGTATTTTTTTTTACAATGAATAGAGTCCAATATATCCTATTTACATTTCTATCATTTTAATTTTATTAGATATTCTAATAATGTAATAAGTTTTAAGTATATCTTAAATAATTGTATTATAATTTCAATATATAGTTATATAATTAAAAATAATAACTTAGAATTTTTTAAATTTTAAGTGAATTTTTAATAATTCTAGAATTTATTTAAAATAATTTTATATTTTTTAATTACTTCCAAAATGCCTTTCTTTTGTCCCCTTTTGAGGTGGGTGAGGGGATTCGAACTCCCGACACAATAGTTTAGGGTTTTGAATCTTTTCTGGCCCACCCTAAAAGGGGTCAAAACAAAGGCCTTTTGGTGATAGGGAGATTATGATTGGGATAAAGGATACAAAGCATGGTTCATAAGCAATAAAGAAGGAATAACATAATTGTTTGATTCCTCTTTTTATTACTTTCCTCTCATATATAAGGCCAAATATATTGAATCAATAGAAAGTATTACCAATCCCTCTTGCAAAATATCTTTGTTCATTCAAAGATATTAGTTGTTTCTGACCTTGCTTTACCCTAATTGTGATTTTACAAAAAATTAGAAATTCAAAAATATATAATTTTTAAAACTATTATTATTTTCCCAAAAATAATTGCCATAATCATAACCATGAGTATAGATTTTAGTATTTACAAAAATGTATTCATATACTAACCTAGTTTACTCCACTATTCTTTCTAATATACATTTTCCTTTCCACACATACACCTCTTATGAATAATTTCCTTGAGATAATTACATTTCCTTTTACAAAAAGGAGATAAGGTTAAAGATTAAAAAAATAAAAATAAAAATAAAAAAAATCAAAGCTAGATTCTTCATAAAAGGATTAAAAATCAAATGAATACTGTGAAATTGCTAGTTAAAAGAGTAACTATATGGCCTTTGATTCATATATACCTGTTGTGGCCAGCAACACCTCCCCCTTGTTCATTTAAGTGTTGTCCAAAATACTAAATGAATGGGGACCCTTAGTTAAATTTTTCCTTTCTTCAAAATAAGGTTATCACTGTAAGCTTAGAAAGGTCTTTTGAATATTTTTAACCTAAGTCTACGATAAGGGAAATATCTTTAAAACCGCGTTGCAAAAAAGATAGGAAATGCCTCCATTTCTCTATAATATCAGTATGCACAAGACCCTCGTATTAAGCATAACATCGCATCACAATGAAGTAATACTCATAAGGAAAAAACTTCAAGATTTACTGATCTACGATAACACCGATCGCAAGATCGCATATCGCAGAAATGAACTGGCAAGATTTAGAAAACATCAAACTTTTGCGACCTGCGATGTTGCGATATTATATTCTCGCAATCTGCGATGGTGCAATCTACAATGGTGCAATTTGCGATGGTGCAATTTGCGATGGCGCAATCTGCGATGTTACGTAAGCAAATCATAAATCACTTCATCACGAATCCTTCGGGCACGCCATTCAAAGAAAAGCCACTTACCATAATCTGACTCAAGATCATGCGCTTTTAATGATAGTAAATGAATTAGTTGTCAGTTATTAAATGAAATAAAGGCGCGTGCTTTTGTAAAGAATTACTTCACGTAAGGTGGCATATTTGATATATCTGTTGCATTTAAAACTCTCCCATCACCTTTCTTAATCAGTCATTTCCATTTCACTCATAATCTGCAGGAACGAAGAGCTAAAACGATTCAAAGCCAAACGCAGGAAGAAATGGGAAAGAAAAATAAAGCTCAAGGCTCTGAGGCGAAGGAAAAGATGAAGGAGATGGCACCTTTGTATACAGACGCAGCCTGTAACAAAGACTCCGGGATATCGACATGGGAAAGCATGTGCGTGCTGCTTGAAGAAGAAAATCCTAGAGTAATGAAGGTTGATACTGTCGCGGGCTCACAACGCTCTTCCGAGGCATCCTTAGAGGAGCTAGCATGTTCATTTCTTCACCGGATAGCAGCAAGGCCCAAAATTTTACCATATACGGATATGATCAAGTGGATACTTGACAATGCAGAGATGAACAACAGACAATTCAAGGTTCAAGGACATGGGCTCATCGGATCATTTGCCGCGCAAGATTTAAAGCTTATGTATCATCTTCCTGAACCATAGGCGACTTACAATGCACAATTCGTTAAGAAATTTGTGGCTGAGAACCCAAACCTAGCAGAGACCACCAAAGATTGGTCCAGAAAAGAGGAGCCGCTCAAAAGGGACAAAAACGATGTTGCCACGAATGTCGATATTAGGGATTGGGCCAGGTTATTTTCTGATAATCTATACACGCCTGTTATTAATTACCGGTCTAAAAGATCCTTGTCTCAAAGGATCTATCCTCCTTTTTATCTGTCTGCATATGTTATGGATTCTATTTGTTATGTGTCTAAATTTCCCACTATGGGTTGGAAATGGACTACCCAGGACCCATTACCTATCC
>APFE031557453.1:214145-321164 GCA_000404065.3 Pinus taeda
AATACTCATAAGGAAAAAACTTCAAGATTTACCGATCTGCGATAACACCGATCGCAAGATCGCAGAAATGAACTGGCAAGATTCGGCAAACATTAAACTTCTGCGACCTGCGATGTTGCGATCACTGCAATGGTACGATCGCTACAATGGTGCAATCTGCGATCTTGCGATTTGTGATGGCGCGACCTGCGATGTTACGTAAGAAAATCATAAATCACTTCACGAATCCTTCGGGCACGCCATTCAAAGAAAACCTACTTACCATAATCTGACTCAAGGTCATGTGCTTTTAATGATAATAAATGAATTAGTTGTCAGTTATTAAATGAAATGAAGACACGTGCTTTTGAAAAGAATTACTTCACGTAAAGTGGCATATTTGATATATCTGTTGCATTTAAAACTCTCCCATCACCTTTCTTAATCAGTCATTTCCACTTCACTCGTAATCTGGAGGAACGAAGAGCTAAGACGATTCAAAGCCAAACGCAGGAGCAAATGGGAAAGAAAAATAAAGCTCAAGGCTCTGAGGCGAAGGAAAAGACTAAGGAGATGGCGCCTTTGTATACAGACACTGCCTGCAACAGAGATGCAGGGATATCGACATGGGAAAGCATGTGCAGGCTATTGGAAGAAGAAAATCCTAGAGTAATGAAGGTTGATACTGTCGTGGGCTCACAACGCTCTTCTGAAGCGTCCTTAGAGCAGCTAGCATGTTCATTTCTTCACCGAATAGCAGCTAGGCCCAAAATTCTACCATATACGGATATGATCAAGTGGATACTTGACAACGCATAGATGAACAACAGGCAATTCAAGGTTCAAGGACATGGGCTCATAGGATCATTCGCCGCACAAGATTTAAAGCTTATGTATCATCTTCCTGAACCGCAGGCGACTTACAATGCACAATTCGTTAAGAAATTTGCGGCAGAGAACCCAAACCTAACAGAGACCACCAAAGATTGGTCCAGAAAAGAGGAGCTGCTCAAAAAGGACAAAAACGGTATGTATAGCACTGGTTCCCTCACCTCTTCATATTGTTTTGCTGCGACCATGCTTTGAAGATTATTTGGGATGCCGGATATCAATAAATATTTGTCTGAATGGCTACCACTAATAGATGCTGCCACAAATGCCGATATTATGGATTGGGCCAAGATCTTTTCTGATAATCTATACACGGTTGTTATGAATTACCGGTCTAAAAGATCCTTGTCTCAAAGGATCTATCCTCCTTTTTATCTATCTGCGTATATTATGGATTCTATTTGTTATGTGTCTAAATTCCCCACTATGGGTTGGAAATGGACTACCCAGGACCCATTACCTATTCATGTTTATCATAAAATGTTATGGGATTCCCAATTCGTCCCATACTTCTATCAGATTTGTCACGGACTTATCTTACCCCTATATAGAATGATGTATGATGAAGAACCCCTGAGGTGCTCACTCGAGGCGCAGATAGACATCATCCCCATCGCAAGATGGTTCGGGGAAGAATGGTTCACCTATATTAGAGTGTTTGGAAGCACTGTACCTCCACATGTCCTACCTCTATATATCCCCAATAAACTTTTGGCTCGAGAAATTGCATATCAAACCTGTTCAGAAGGCGGCCTGACCAAAGACCTAAAAGACAAAAAGAGGGCCATATGGCCTCAGTTTCCTGTAGTTTGTGGGGCCTTCTCATTGTTTGATGTAGGACACGCTTTCACCGAAGTGGAGAATGTAACGTGTCTACAATTATTTAAATTCCCAGCAAGGCCATTTGACCCAAATGATGTTGCCCAAGATTTCACAATGAACGTCAAAATAAAAGTATTCGTTGGAAAGAAAGATTTGTTTGATGATTTGTTTCAGAGTAGAAGCTCACTCCAGGAAATTTTGCGGGAAGCTCGGTCGAAGTTATCTCCAGATGACCTCCAAAGATTCATGTTATACAAGGAAAGAAGGCTGGCCAGTGTTCCTCTAGAGAAGCTGCGACTGCCTGCTAGAGAACCAACTCCAAGCGTTAGCCTCAGTGGAAACTCTAGCACTTCTATATCTAAATCTAACACTGTGCAAGGAGTGCCTGAACATTCTAAAGGGTCTGGAAGCGACCAAGAAAAAAGCGAAGAAATAGCTAAAGATACAGCTCAGTCAAGTGCAATGTCGCAACAACAAGTTATCGCCTCCCCGCCAAGAGATATCCCCCCTCCCGTCATCAAAGCGCCACTCGTCACCACAGAACTGGACAAAGAATGGGAAACCTTCAATGAGCTGATCAATCTTGAAGAGAAAGCCCCAAGAACACCTGTGAACAATACACGGGTAGCGCAAGAAGTGGTTTCGACCATAGTCAGCAGTGTCACAGAAACGGAGCACATTCCTATCGCTCCACCTTCTGAGCTTCTACTTAATGTAGAAGAAATTCCCCCACTAGATGTATTCTATAGTCCCCAACATAAAGCAGTTGTAAGGAGACAGAGGAAGAAAAGCAAACTAGACAATACACTGTCACAAGATGCTGAACATTTGGACGTCTTATGGAAAGACCCCAACAATAACCCAACTGAAAATCTCACTAAGTTGTCTCAGATCGCAGGAGCATATGCTTTTGCAACTATTGACGAGGCATCAGAAGTTCAGCAACTGTTGAAAGAACAAGAAGATCAAATACAACTATTACAACGACAGTTGCAACAAGCCAATGCTAATATTGAAGCTTCCAAACAGCTCGAGAAGTTGCGGGAAGACTTTCAGCAGATGCAGATAGGCTATCAAAGAAGTCTAGACGAGAAAGGAAAGCAATTGCAAATTTTACAAGAAATGCATAAAGATGATCCTAAGCTTGCGGAATTTATTTCAGAATCTATTGACTTAAATGAGCAACTACTGCAGCAACAGGAAGAGTTGGGACGTAAGATATCACAGTGGAGTCACTATTGCGAGTTGAGCGATAAAATCACCAATCAAGAGGTGGACTTGCGAAGTGACTATGATCAGAGTGACAAACGAGTGACGGAATACTTAGCTTGGTAGGATGAAGATGAAGGGAAAAGAGCAAGTGCACCCAGAATAAACGAGAATCATAAAGAATTGCTCTTTAATAAATGGGACGATCAAATCAGGCAGGCGGAACAAGCAGCGGAGACAGCGGCCACGCAAGAAAACATTCTTATCGATTGTGTAAATGAGAATTTACACAGGGCCAACTCAATCGAAGAGACCACCCCAGGGTACCTACCAAATAAACTACGACTGGAAGCAGAAGGCGCAGGAAAAGGGAAAAGCGATCTAGGCATTGAACAGGTTAAATTGGAATGTTACTGGGCATACTTGGTCAAGCCACATAGTCAATGGATGATTGTGAAATGCATCATAAACGCGGCCGAAAAAGTAGTGCCAGCTCTCATAGATTCTGTTTTCGCAGCCCAGCTCAGCGCAGAAGTCAGCCAGCCGATTCTTCTCAAGCCCATGATGAACACTTGCAGCTTTAAAGACCAAGTTCAGAAGTAGCCTTATTTTAGAATTTTATTTTTTTCTTTTTTATTAGATTAGAAAAAGGATGGTCATTTGAAAACCGCATCCTAAATTTTGTAAAGACGCTATTATTAGAATTATGAAGTAGTATTTTAACCCTTCTCATGCATTTAGAGAAGGGTCCAGAAATTTGTCAAAAACTTGTCCTCGGAACATGCACTTCTGCACCCTCAGAAGAGGTTTTGATGAATGGATGGATCGAGATTTATTAATGTTTGCATTTGATGTCTGCTACTGATGTTGCACTTTTGTACTCTTAGTAGATGTTAGAACAAGTAGAGATAAATCGTTTTTGCTTGAAGCTTATGAGTAGGATTAGTCATAAATGGTACTTTTATCTCTTGGCCATTTCTGCTTATATTCTTAAAGTGATATACAGTTTTCAGTTGTTTATATGTTATTTCATGAATGTATGAGTTACCATTTGGCACTTCTATATGGTGGAGCCATTTATTTATGTCTAATATATGAATAACTTATTATGCGATATGTTGTTCACAACTATTTTGCCTAACTTCTTATGCAAAGTGGTTTATCTTAATTGATTTCTATTCATATAATAGCTTAATGATCTTTATTACCAGTTATTGTTTGAAATCTCTTTAGATCTCATAATAGAAGAAATACACCCCGGGTTAGCGTAGATTAGATGTGTTGTTTCTCATTAGATTACAATAACATAGAGTTAGTTTAAAAGTCTGAATTAAATTAGCTTTAAGTACTCTTAGATCAGCATCATCCAACTCCACACACACACACACCCTTAGATTGGGAAACTGGTCACATTATCCCCAGTCAGACCCGCTATACCAAATAGATAAGGAGCTGCCAACCAAGGTCCGGACTGGGTGGGTATCCCCCTTGTTGTCGACCCGATTTTCTGGGCTTGAACAATACCCAAAAAATCATAAAGGACAAAAGAATCAGCTACCAACTCCAATGCATCTTTAGAGAGATCATCACCTTAAGATTCAACTCCCTTGTACCCCAACTTCAACGTAGTATGGGTGAGACCTCGTGAGAAACTGTGAGCTCCAAGCTCATTGGAAAGACCACAAACTTCAATTTACTACTGCAGACTGTGAAGTCCCATGTTATCCTCCACATGGTGTGGTCATGACACTCTGAGGGTGCTAACCCCTAAATATGTGAATTCCAATCCTATTCCTGCATGTAGTGAGAACAATGGTATTTATTCACGTGAATCCTAATTGTCTAATAAGATACGTGAGAGGAAGGAAGGGTCATATAACTGGCACCAATTTTTTTTTTTGAAATTTTGTGCATTTTCTCCACGAATCTGTGTGTGTCTTCTTCACACCATCAAAGGTGCAAGCAAACTTCCAAGAAACTTTGTATTTTATGAAATGACTACTCTAACCTCTTGATACCATGTTGGTTATAATTTTGTCACTTGAAAGGTTTGTTCCCACCCAAATATTGATTACTATGTAGTCCTTAATATTAGATCACCAAAGGGACTTGCTACCAACCGACCCCAATAGTCTTTATTGTAGAATTTTATTGTTGATTCAAACTGCAGATTGTGATATGCTAAAACAATTGACTTGAATCTACTCTACTCATCAGCGGAAACAAAAATTGATTGATGAAATCATGAAGGAGAAAAGGAATAATTTCAATCACACATAACACAATAATTTTATGGGGAAAGCTTCAGTTAAAAACCCTTTCTATCTGTATATTGCATTAATAAGAAGATCTGAGAAAAAAATGCAATGCTTGTTCAACACGAACAATCTCTGCACAAGTAAAATCTATCTCACTGATTCACAAATGATCCAGGTGGATGTTGGTGGCCACCCACCTATCCCATTTGGACCCCCACAACTTTCTCTTTCAGTTTTCTCAGTTTCCTAAATTGTAGCACAATTTACTATTCTTAGCAGTTTTTCGAGTCCTGAACTTCTGGAGCCATTTTGAGGCCCTAAACGACATTTGTTTGGAAATCTAGGGGCAACATGGGTCCATGGACCCATTTTTCCCTTCCCAAAGGGGTAGTGCTCGAATAGATCTTTCTAACGAGCTATTGTACGTGTCAAATGGAGATCGTATGCCAAAGTTACGACCCCAGGAAATTGATGTACCAATTTACCCAAATGAGGCCCACAATTTGGCGTTTCATCTTCTAAGGTTAGGTTTTGGGATGTGAAGGGTTTTCCATTGTTTCTCAATAATAAATAAGCCTTTGAGCCTCATTGTAACACAATTCAGAGGCATTTAGCCACCACATCTCTTCTCAGAGATAAGCTACCATTGCCCTAGCTGGTTTATTTCCATTTCTGTTTGTAAGCATATCTCAGTATTTTACATTAATGAAATGAAGTATTATTTCTGCTGTATCTTTGTGTTTATGATTATCTCTGTAATTTGTTGCGTTCCTATTTAAATAGGATCAGTGGTATCAAAAGGTTGCTTTCTTCTCTGTTATTTCTTACTCCCCAACGAGTCCGAATAATAAGGAAGTTAGGGCTTGAACTGGTCGAACCTTGCAAGACCAGCCTCGCAAATCCCAACGATCTCCATGGCGGATAGAAGAAAGACGAGGGCAGGAGAATTCTATCAAAATCTGCTCGAAGAACCCGCGAGTGACAAAGAAGGATGATGGACAACTTGTGCAGTCAATTCAGCGCTACCCAGAAGGCGACGCATCAGCTCCAACAGCACTCAAAAATACACACATTTTAAGTACAAGTTAATTTTGAAATCCCCATCTTTGAGGGTCAAATAGATGCAGATGCCATAGATAAATGGTTAAATCTACTAGATGGGTATTTTTCTATTCATGAATTTTCAAGTCGGGAAAAGATTGTTTTCGCTTTTCTCAAAGTAGCCCCCCACATCAAGGACTGGTGGGAAACCTATTGCGAGCAGAAGGATGAAATCATAGGCTAACTATTTTCAGCCGCACCCACTTGGGATTCATTCCGGGATGCTATCAAGGAGCAGTACTACCCTGTCAAAAGCTATGAGGACAAATACATAAAGTGGACCACGTTGCACTAGGGACGAGACCAAGATGTGCCAGAGTTCACAAACATTTTTAATACCCTTCGCACACAGTTGGGTGTCAAAGATTCTGATCTGCATCTAGTACTCAAATACCACGGCTGCCTACACAGATACATCCAGGAAGAGATGGAGTTCCTAAACATCTCCTTGCTCGGCACAGTGTACCGATACGTTATCAAAATCGAGCAAAAGTTCAAACAGAAGAAGCAAGACTTTGGATCTGCGAATCTGAAGACCAAAGGACAAAGCCAAGGCGGGGTGACCCAAGACAACCCGTCGAAGCCGCAAGAAAAGAGCAACACCACAAAGTCGAAGAAGGACATAGGAAAGTGGGGTGAGTTCCATAAGAGCCCCACTCATAACACAAGTGAGTGTCAGACCAAGCAGTCGCTGGTGGTCGAGTTGAAGGCTTCCAAATCAGATGCATGTTCCAAACCTAGCCATAACCCGACAAGGGGAATGGAAAAGGGAAGCAGATCATTGATGCAGATCCTAGCGTCACTATTGCCACCGCCAAGATCCAGAAGAATGAGCCTGAAGACCCAGAGGAGGGGGAGCATCTTTTCCACTCACAGATGTGGGTGAAGGGTTCGCCGTTGCAATTCATTGTCGACAATGGCAGCCAAAAGAACCTCGTTTCAGCAGAGGTTGTGAAGCGGTTGGGCCTACCGACTACACCACACCCGCAGCCGTACAGTATCGGGTGGCTTCACAAAGGACGAGATCTTAAAGTTCGCCAACAGTGTCGCATTCCCTATAGCATCAAGCCCTTCACAGATGAGGTATTTTGTGATGTTACACCTTTGGATGTTTGTGATGTATTATTAGGCCACCCATACTTATGGAGGCGACATGCTGTGTATGAGTCAAGGCCTCGTGCCATCATTGTTTCTTTGTGTACTTCATTATACAGGATACCAAATGTAGCCCCACCTACCGCCACCTCTTTGATCTCTACTAAGAAAGGCAGCAAGCTGATCTCCCAGACTAGGAAATTCATCTGTCTGGTTCGCTCCCAAAGTAAGGGGAAGATCATCACCACATCCATGACCCCCGCAAAGGGTTCCTCCACGTAGCAGCAGTAGCAAAGGGATACGGTCATGACAGAACACAAGAACAACTTCTCCTCACCCACAGGGGTACCACACAAGTTTCAGGTGGGCGATAAAGTCTGGTTACATCTACAGAAAGAATGCCTTACAAGAGCCCATCAGAAGCTTCGACCACGCTAACATGGTCCTTACACCATTACTAAGGTTGTGGGAAATAATGCTTTGGAGCATAGCATTCCTCCATTCCTTCACCTGCAACAAGTGTTCAATGTGAACTATCCTTGAGCATGCTTCCCACCATTTTTTGACACATCAGAGATTGCAGAACAGCTCACCAGAGACCCAGCTCAGTAGAAGCTTCCCCATCTCAGGGAGGAACTCAACGCAATGGGGACCATTGCTTCCTAAGGGGGGAGGAATGATCCAGGTGGATGTTGGTGGCCACCCACCTATCCCATTTGTACCCCCACAACTATCTCTTTTAGTTTTCTCAGTTTCCTAAATTGTAGCACAATTTACTATTTTTAGCAGTTTTTCGGGTCCTGAACTTCCGGAGCCGTTTTGAGGCCCTAAACGACGTTTTTTGGGAACTCCAGGGGAAACATGGATCCACAAACCAATGTTGCCCATCCCAAAGTGGTAGTGCTTGGATAGATCTTTCTAACGATCTATTGTACGCGTCAAACGGAGATAGTATGCCAAAGTTATGACCCCAAGAAATTTATGTACCAATTTACCCAAACAGGGCCCACAATTTGGCATTTCATCTTCTAGGGTTAGGTTTTGGGATGTGAGTGGTTTTCCATTGTTTCTCAACAATAAATAGGCCTTCAAGCCTCATTGTAACACAGTTCAAAGGCATGTAGCCACCACATCTCTTCTCATAGATAAGCTACCATCGCCCTAGCTGGTTTATTTCCATTTCTGTTTGTAAGCATATCTCAGTATTTTACATTAATGAAATGAAGTATTATTTCCACTGCATCTTTGTGTTTATGATTATCTCTGTAATTTGTTGAGTTCTTGTTTAAATCTGGATCAACAAACTAGCTCAAGCTAATACTTAGCCAATCTGTCACCTGCCAAGCTCCTACTTCCTTGTGTTGTTCCCTTGGGAATTAGCCCATATTTAATTGGGAAATTTCTCACTCATAATTGTGCAATACATCCATAGGCCTTCCTCTAATTTCATGCATCATCAGTTTAATTTAGATGATTTTACAACTCATAGTACATTATCCCTCAAATCTAATCTCAACTAGGTCTTCCTATGAACTAACATTCATGAGTTATTTATGAGTGAATTATCAATTATCTAATTGATCACTGCATGTGAATTAAATCCAATTTAATTCACTTGATCTCTCACTAGTTCCTCCATTAGTTAAAACTAGTTTAACTGAATTAAATAATTACAACTCAATAAGATCTCAACCTAAGCCCATAAAATTTAGGGATTACTCTACATGACTCTAGATAGACTTCCAACTCGAATTTACTGAGCCAACTAAGTCAACTTAACTTAGTTAACTGTTACAAGTTTCTATGAGAATAGAATTATAATTTAATTCAAGGAAAAATTAAATTAGGATTTTCTTGTTGCTATTTTTAACACTCCCTCTCAAAAAGAAAGGGATTATCTTCTACCCCAATCCTGCCTCTCTAAAACTCGAATTTTCATCTTGACAAGTCCTTTTTTCAAAATATCCACATTATGCTCCTCTAAAGGAATGTACTCCAGCAACATGATTCTCCTCTACACACAATCTCATAAATGGTGATACTGGATGTCAATGTGCTTGGACCAATCATGAAAAACTAGATTCTTAGAGAGCTTAATACAATTTTGATTGTCATAGTAAATCAATGTTGAATCCATCTGTTGACCAGGAAACCTAACACAAATCTTCTTCATCAATATAACCTCATAGGTTGTTTGACTAGCAGTCATGTATTCTGCTTCTATTGAACTGATCTCTACTTCCTGCTATATAAAGAAACTATTGTTGACCCAATACTGAAGATTACCCTTGATTTTCTCTTCCTGTCGGATGGACTCCCTGCCTAATCTACATCCGTGAAGCCTTGAAGCTTCACTCCCTCTGTCCATCTATACCAAAGACCAAACTGGGTGGTGCCTCTGAGGTATCTCAATACATGTTTAGCTTCCTTCGAATACAGTTTGGTTAGCTTAACCATAGTTTGATTAAGTTGGTTAAATAAAAAACACATGTCTGGTTGTGTGTTCACCAAATACATAAGTGAACCCACAAGTTGTCTATAAACAGTAGCATCGACTACTTCACCTGAAGTAGCATCCTCCTTCCAGCTAGAGGAGTTTCCATGGGTTTGCATCTCTCCATGTGGAACTTCTTCAGTATCTCATTGGCATACTTTCCCTAAGAGACAAACAATTCCTCATCTCCTTGCCATACTTCCATACTTCCATACCAAGAAAGTAATGCATGAGCCCTAGGTCCTTCATCTCAAACTCTCTTGTAAGATCCTCTTTGCAAGAATTAATCAAATCTCATCACCTATCAAAATAAAATCATCGACATATAAAACTATAATCAACAATTTACCCTCAACCACAATATGGTAAAGGTTCACATCTGCTTCACTTTTGGTGAAGCCCAAGCTATCAAATAACTGTCAATCCTGGTGTAGCAAACATGGGGTGCTTGTTTCAGTCCATACAATGCTCGCTTGATTCTGCATACATGCGACTCTTTGTTGAAGGTCTCAAATCCTTCCAGCTGCTCAATATACACCTCTCCCTCAATCATGTGGTTAAGGAATGTTGTCTTTACATCCATCAGATGTATCTTCCATCCCATCTACGTTGATAGTTATAGAATATATGATTGATGAGTACCTTGATATAGGAGGAAATGTCTCATCGTAATCAATTCCCTCCACCTAAGAGAAACCTCTTGCCACAAATCTGGCCTTGTGTTTCTCCACACTCACATCTACTGCTTTCTTTACCTTGTAAACCCACCTAGAACTCACCACTGAATTGTCTCCTGGTCTTGGGACCACCTCCCAAACATTGCTTCTGATAATGGAGTCATACTCTTCAACCATAGCATCAACCCACACTGGTTGTTTCACTACTTCCTTGAATGAATATGGCTCAATCTCTACACTCTTGCTCATCAGAGCCATGTGGCCACTGTACTTCTCTAGTGACCTCCTCTACCTGTGGTATGATGTGGGTGTTCCCACATTCTCTCGAGAATCATGCACCATTATGTTAGCCTCTATGGTGCGCTTTCTCCCATCTCTGGAAGTCTCTGAATTAGTGGGTGTTTCCATTCTCTGCTCCTCTACATGTGGTTGTTCCACATCATCCTAAGGTTCCTCATTTGGAGCTAAAAGCTCCTCAACTACATGTAACTGAATCTACCTCTCAAGGGAACATCTCATGGCCTTCTCTTCATCAAACTTCGCATCTTTGCGAATCATTGTCATCTTGTTGGAAGGTAGGTACACCTGATAGTTGTGAGGCGTATTAGTGTACCCCACAAATATGCCCAACTCAGCTATTGGCTCTAGATTTTTCTATGCATCCTTGGTAACATGGCAATAGACTGATGAACCAAAGATCCTAAAGTGTGCCACATCTAGTTTCTTACTTGAAAAATCTTCTTCTAGTGTACTCATCCCGAGAATTTGATGAGGACTTCTGTTCTACAAATAAGCAATTGTTTTGCATGCTTCAAATGACAAGTGAAATGGTAGGCCCTGATCATGTAACATCACCTGTGTCACTCCCACAATACTTATGTTCTTCCTTTCATCCACCCCATTTTTCTGTGGGTTATGAGGTGTTATCAACTCCCATCGAATGCCTTCTAATGCACATAAGTTCTTGAATTCATTCGACACATATTATCCATTGTTATATCTTCTTAGAGATTTAGCTTTCCTGTCAGTATCTTTCTCGACAAGTGCTTTAAATTCACAAAATTTAGGAAACATCTGATCTTTATTCTACTTGAAGAAAATCCAACACTTATGAGAAAAATCATCAACAAATATTACATAATACCTATGCTTGGACGTGGATGTTATCAAGTACGATCCACACACATATGAGTGAACTCTATCAAGGATAGCTTGCAGTCGATTGCCTTTATCATGAAAGGGAGATTTGGTGTACTTCTCCGATGTACACCCTTTGCATATGTCTCTCTGTTGTAATGTACCCTTGGGAAGTCCTGTAGAAATTTCTTGCATGATCTTCAAGGCTCTATGGTGCAAGTGACCAAATATTTTATGCCATAACTCACTGATGTCTTGGCTATGCACTTCTCTGCTTTAGTTCTCAAAGAAACGTATTCTACCTCCAATTTGTAGAGGTCCTTCACTCGAACCCAAATCTGCTTCACCTATCCTATGCCTATGTGACGAAGGAAAGACTTTCCCTTACTAAATATCACATCATAGCCACGATCCTCCAACATGGAAACAAAAACCAAGTTCTTCTTCAAACCCAGAACATACATGAAATCTTTCATTGTGAGGGGAGAACCAGACTCCCTCTTAAAGGTAACAATACCGATGACGGTCGCGCTATACCTCCCATCATATCCCATCTCGATGTGCATCTGGAGGTCCTTCTCCTCCAACTTACTGAAGAGCTCTTTTTTCACGGTCATATAGAATGAGGCTCCACTATCCAGGTACCACACACTACCCATCACCGATGAAACCATGCAAGCAATGAGGGTGAAATCCAGTTCGAATTGTGAAGCAAGAGGTTCACCTCCCACACCTCTCGAGGGCTTCTTATAGACCATGTGCAAACACTTTGTAGCGTAGTGTCTCAGCTCATGACGATGAAAAATTTTAATTTTCGACATGTCCTTCTTCTTGCCGCTTTGACTGGAATCTGATTTGGGATGGGATGACATCCTCTTCCCTTTGTTTGTCTTTCCATCTAAGGCACAGTTCTACTCATCATCATGCTTGGATGAGGATCTGTCTCTGGTGTTTCACCAAATCTCTTCTTGTGCCAAGTTGGATCACAATCGCTCCCACTATGGTAGCTTCTCCCCCCCATTAATTGAGTCATGGTAGCTATGCTAGCTCTTGGGAAGTCCTAGAAATGCTAGGCTCATCAAATCGTCTTTTGAAACAATAACCACGACACTTCCAAGCTCATCCTGAAATTGGGTGAACTTGATCAAGTACTTTAGAATTGAGTCTCCCTTCTCCATCTTGATCTTTCTGATTTTTCCCTTCAGTGCCAGCTTCATGTGGCTACTACTGTTTTGAAATAGGCTATCGATGCCTTCCACATTAAAAATGGAGTTTCCTTACCATGGAGATTTAAGACGATATTATCTTGAATTCCTTCTAGGATAATCCTTCTCTCTTTTTCCACACACTTTCTCCATTCTTCCATATCTTTAGCATCAGATGTTGGAGGATTTTGGATATCATGATCTATGAATTCCTTTAGCCTGTTGTCTTCCAACACTGCCTCCATCCCGTCCTTCTAGGCTATGTAATTCGACCTTCCATCAAGGGCACACTCAAGTCTCAAAACGTAGAACAACATCCTGCTGGCTCTAAAGTATGAAACTACAAATTTGATTTCAACTACACAACAAACTTGTATTATCCTCTTCTATAGTGATTTCAGCTCTGATAACATGTAGAATTTTATTGTCAATTCAAACTGCAGATTGTGATATGCTAAAACAATTGACTTGAATCTACTCTACTCATTAGCGGAAACAAAAATTGATCGATGAAATCACGAAGTAGAAAAGGAAGAATTTCAGTCACACATAATATAATAATTTTCCAGGGAAAGCTTTAGTTAAAAACCCCTGCTATCTGTATATTGCATTAACGAGAAGATATGAGAAGAAAATATAATGCTTTTTCAACCCAAACAATCTCTATGCAAGTACAATCTATTGTTAGAAAACTATATATTACAGAGCAATTGAACACATAAAATATTTCAGAAATATAAACACAGAAAAGACATAAAACAAGAGAGACACAGATATATGTGGTTCACCCAGTTTGGGCTACGTCAACGGAGAAACAGCCAGTCCTTCCTTTTATATTATCCATCAAACTGAAGAGATACAACCTACAGCAGATCCGCTATGACACCCTCTTCTCTCTCAATCTCCTGTCTCTTTCTCACTCAGAATACAGATGTACATAGACGCAATACAATTCCCTCATATATAGTGAGGGGTTTCCTTCTAGGGCAAAAAACACTAAATTAAACATAACTTCTACCGTCAGATCTCCGCCTAATGAACGGCCTAGATTGACTAGAAATTAATATACTTTTACAAGGCAATTTTACATCTATTCTTAGCTTCGAGGGCGCTACCCCTGAAACTGCCCGCCAGGGGGGGCTCCCCAAAGGTCGCAGCCGCCCCCCCTGGACCCCCCTGCAGCGAATATTTTACAAGCGGCGTTGCCACCCCATTTCGAATTGGGGTCCAATGCGGCGATACCTTTGAATACAAAAGATAATCAGGCTCCACACCAACATCTATCTCACTGTTTCACAAAGCAGCTCAACCCAATACTTAGCCAAATCTCTTGCTTTCCAAGCTCCTAATTCCTTGTGTTGTTCCCTTGGGAATTAGACCATATTTAATTGGGATTTTATCACCATAACTGCATAATCCATCCATAGGCCTTCCTCTAATTGCATGCATCATCAATTTAATTTAGATTATTTAACAACTGATAGTACACTGTCCCTGAACTCTAATCGCAACTGGGTCTTCCTCTGAACTAACATGCATGAGTTATTTATGAGTGAATTATCAATTATCTGATTGATCACTGCATGTGAATTAAATCCAACTTATTTCACTTTAACTCTCAATAGTTCCTCCATCAATTAGAACTAGTTTAACTTAATTTAACTCAATTAAACTGAATTAAATAATTACAACTCAATAAGCACTCAACTTAGGCCCCTAAAATTTAGGGATCACTCTACATGACTCTATATAGACTTCCAACTCAAATTTACTGAGCCAACTAAGTCAACTTAACTTAGTTAACTATTACGCATTGCTATGAGAATAGAATTACAATTCAATTCCTAATTTAATTCAAGGACAAATTAAATTAGGATTTTCTTGTTGTTATTTTTAACATTTATTTCTATTGAACTCCATCTTAAATAGGAGGCTTGAATTGACTCTATGCAGGTTTGGTTCCTGCAAGAGTTCATTACTCAACACCTAATAATATAAAATAAGACCATTCTAGCAAATCAAGACTCTTATATTCAAAGGTCAAGTCATAATTTACATAATTGCACAATCTTCCCTTTCCTCACACACAACTTTTCACCAATCATCAATCTCTATTCTCTAAGGGTGCTCACATCCTTTCTATAGGAATATCATATGCCTTGAGTCATTTTTATGTATATAAATCCTTCGAACTCTTGCATTCAATTATATTGCAAGGATTACACATAAAACCAAAAATTTAATAAGCACAAGATCGATTGTGAGGTTTATTTCTAACACTAAATCCTAGGGTTTAATTTAACATTGAATTTGAATTGTTGCCAAAACACATAGTAATGTCGAGCCACTACAAGCATAAGGACATAATGAAAACCCTAGTTCTATTTATTTCTCAGAACAATACCTTTACAAGTAATTACATTATCTTCCATCTCGAGCTGGGTGAGCTCTTGTGCTCTACCTCGAGCCTTCTTCCTCACAAATATTTAAGCTCAGATCCTAAGTTGATCAAAGACTACTTCTAAGTTTGTTGAAATCTACCTCTAATCTACATATACATACATATATAGTTACTTACAATCCATAAAATATCCTAACAAAACAAAGATAAATTGGACATTAGTCCCAACAACCAAACACTTTAGCTTATATTTTGTCACTTTTACAAGATACCACATGGAAAAAAGTGATACCTTATCAAACTTCTTAACAACTTTGATTCTCTCTAGAATCAAGACACATGTAATAAAATAAAAAATCCATTATTCATAATTTTATACAAAGTAAATTCGAGGGAAATTTCTTTCCCTTTGAAAATGTCATGATCCCCTTAGGGTTTAGGAAAAATGGTTTTTCATATTGATTGATGCTCCTACATCACAAAGGACCAAGACTAACAATTTGTCCCAATTTATATTTTCACACCCAATTAATTACAATCTTTGAGTCTCCCATGATCTGAATCTTAGTAACCTATTTCTTAGAGGCAAGAGGAGGAGCATCCATAGAGCTGAAAATATGGCCTTCATATTTGAGTCATGCCTTGGACTATACCAAGTATGGAAATAATGTAACTGATTCAAATCAATAACCACTCTCTCCCCACACTTGGGAGGATCTTCATTGCATGCTCCATTGGAAAATCCCCATAGGATTTCATTGTCAAGTAGTAGCATTATTGAAACTTGTTGCTTCTTTTGTTTAGGCTCTACCTTATAATTACTATTTAGTTTTTCAACAAGACTTGTTGTAACAACAATCAAAACCACTTGATCTTGAAAAATTATTGTGTTATAGGCCCACCATAAGAAATAAATCAATATGCAAGAAAAAAGTCGTATTCCTTGAAAATTCCATCTTATAACCATGCCAACCAATAGTCAACCAATGTTGTATGGTTCTACAACATTGTTGGAGAAAAGGAACATTCCAATAATGACCTATTTGTAGTGCATATTGGTAAGAAACAAAGAGATTAGAAACAAATTCCACATCATATATACACAAAGGAGACATATTTAAATTGGCCCATCCACACTTGTTTCCATCATACCATGTAAGAAGCTTATTGTGTAATGCAAGCCAATGTACAATTTTGGATTTTAAGGGATGCTTGATTTACCAATTTTTCCCTACCACTAAGGTTTTTCATCTCCCTATTGGGATTCAATATAATTCTTGTAACCCAACTAGACAATATAGTTACCAAATCCTAGGTTTTTCTACCAACACAACCTATCTTCCTTATCCTCTAATAACCAAACATAGATCTAAAATAAAAGGCCAATGAAATTGTGCAATTATGTAAACCAATATCCTTTTCCGACTTCCAACTTCTTAAGACAAAATCATATAGGAAAATAGATCTAGCATTTTGAAAAGTGAAAATGTCAATCTCATGAAGGGAACAAATATTATTTTTAGATAAGAATAAATCCATCCTAGCCTTCATCTAGGGATATTCACCAATTTTGATTTTTTTCTCATTTCCTACCTACCACTCCATCCACAATCCCACCAGTGGGAAAGAGGAAACCAAGGATTTCCAAATAATCAATCTAATCCTAGAGAAATTTCTATGTAACCGAAAAAAAAAAAAATTAAAAATTAATAAAATAAATAAATAAATAAATTATTTCATCCTAATTTTCTTCAAATATTTGGACTTCATGACCCTTCCCCAAAGAGAAGAATTAAAAGTGATCCTCCATAAAATTTTAGTAGTTAAAGCCTGAGAGAGAAAATAAATGTTTTTAAGGCCCCATATTCCAAGGAGTTTAGGCAAAGCAATTTTAGACCAATTCATTAGGGGATTCCTTCTTCAACTCAATTCTCAAAACACAAGAACCTAAAACTTACCTTTTGGATTTTGGCTAAAATTCCTTTTTGTACACTAGCTATTGGGGTCTAGTTAGCTAGTATGCTCTCTAAAACCAACTTGAGAAAGACAAGGTTCCTATGAAATTTCCACGAATGCAGTAACCAAAAATTTATCTTCTAACATGCAATTTATTTGTCTTTAGAAAATCATGGCAAATAATAATAAACTCTATTGCAATTATTCACAAAATTAAATATTGTAACTGAGAAAATAATGCACACACATAAAATTGGACACCAATATTTTTGGACAAAATGTCCCTTGAAAGAGCCCTAATGCGGGGAAAACTTGTACAACATATGAGGGTTTTATTATTATTCTTCAGCAATTTAAGAGTACAATAATCTACTTTCCTGATATTGATAAAGCTTTAGAAAATAGTAATCTCCTGTGCAAATCGATCTAGCCTCCTCCAAAAAACTCACACTCCTATCTAGCACTTGCATTTATACCCAGAAATACACATTGCCTGCTCTGGAAAATTCACATAGCCTCCAGGAATCACTCCCTGCAATTAAAATTGTGCCCCTCTGCATCCTAAATCTATTCACACCTCCTCTTGCAATTCTTCGAACAATTGAAAGTAGAAATATTGCTCCTGCTACATGCACTAGGTAAAGTAGCTAACTCACACTGTTATTTTAGCCTCCTCCTACAGATAAAATCGACCTCCTTTCCTATCATTAGAACAGTGGAAAATCTATCCGGAATCCTCTTTGGAATTCTCTTCCCAAATATCTGTTGAAACCCCGCTTCTAGTGTCTCCCTTTGCTTCAACTGCGCCCTTGCTGAATCACTTCAAATGAGTAAATCAAACTGCTCAAGTCTATGTGTTGTGTGTCTCTCCAAACCCCATCAAATTTCTCTTATAATTTCTCATTAACAAATCAACAACCATGATCTAGTCACAATCAATGACTAAGATCATCTTGACCCCATCAAGTGACTTTTCTAAAAATAGCTAGAGCAAAATTGATTTTCCTCAATTAACCTAATTTAATTAACTAGTTTTCCTAAGTTAGGGAAATATTTAATTATGGTTAATTAATCTAATTGGGGTGTTTACAAGGCATTCCTTGTGAAAAATTTTCTGGGTTTTGGATATCTTGTGTTCCTTAGCCTCAGAGACATAATAGAGACTAGAACACATATCCATTTCTACCAAAAAATAACACTCCCTCTTAGCAAGGAAGGTGTTCTCCACTACTCCCATCTTATCTCTGAAGGAGACAAACTTTGCCTTGCCCAAGGCCTTTGTGAGTACATCTACAACCTGCTTATCTATAGGAACATGCTATAGCCAAACTAATCCATGTTGCAGATAATATATGATGAAGTGGTACTTTATGTCGATATGCTTTGACATATCATGAAACACTAGATTCTCAGAGAGCCTGATGCAAATTTGATTATCAAAGTAGATATTGGTCGAATCCAATTGCTGACAAAAAAAACTCTCTAGTAGCTTCTGAAGCCAAATAGCGTCACAGTGGCCATGCAGGCTGCCATGTATTCTGCCTCTACAAAACTTAGTGCTAGAGAGTTATGCTTCCCGTTGCACCAAGATACAACCCCTGATCCAATATTGAAGCAACACCTTGAGGTGCTTTTCTGGTCCACTAAACTGCCTTCCCAGTCTGTATTTGTGTATCCACATAAATTGACACTATCACCTCAAGTATACCTCAATCCATACTCAATTGTGCTATGTAAATACCTCAAAACGTACCTCACTGCTGGTATGCACAAATGTGATAGGAATTTTTTTTAGTTGGTTGCCATAAATTAGTAAACCTCCGGTAATTTCATTTCTTCACTTCTGCTAGTTGATCTAACATCCTAGAAGAAAATCAACCCCAATAAATAAATTTAGCCTCTGTATGAGACACTAAATTGATTATGCAACTATGTTATGGCAACTCTCCAGCAAACTCGCATTGCTAGGAATAACCACGACCTCCACTAGAAAATCGAGCCACAAACTAGGAATTTCTTCTCCTCTGCAAATTGATCTAATTGACAAGGTTTCTCTTTTCCTTAAAAACTGGCTTTGCCTCATCCAACTCATACTTTTGGAGAGACTACATTCTAGATAAATTCACACTCCTATTATGTAGTTAAAAATTGATCTTCCTCTACCACTTAGAAATTGGAAATCTTGTGAGAAAAATCCTTCGGTAATCATTGTCCATTATGCTATCACTGCACAACTCTAATTCTCCTGCTAAATGCTATAGTTGAACCAATGTGCACTTTTAGTTCACTACACAAATCTCACACTGCTAATTCCCTTGCACTGTCGCGATCACTACAATAGTGAGTCTCAATCTATCATTGATCTCTCTGCTACTTTAATACTTTGGCTCCCATAGCAAGGGTAATGGTCCAACAAAGGAATCATGTGCAAAACAACTAGATCTAATCTACTAATCAAGCCCTCCAAGGCTACGATCTATGTCTCCTTGGTGCTCCTTCCTTGGACCTTACCCTATCTAGCATACTCCAATGTCATACTCCTCCTGCTCCTAAGGATATTGTTGCTATAAGTGTGAATTCATCCTCCAGCCTAGAGGATAAATCCTTGATCTCTGTTGAAGCAACTGCCTACTTCCCCTTCATTTCCTTCTCCTAATTAGGACATTCGTTGACACATTAGAAAAATTTTGAGGTATAAAATGGCCTCCTAAGGAATATTATAAAATAATAAAATAATATTAGACTACATCATTAAATTTTATAGGGAAAAAAGAAAAAGCTACTTTTTCAACTCTTATTTTCAAATTATCTCCTTACGATTTTACTCAAATTTTGAGTGGGAGCACTCATTGAATGAAAAATTTAATTCCTCGTCCAAGGAGTACCCATTATGCATACTTTCGATGGATCTTGCTACATAAAAAATGAAAAATACACGAGAAATGTGATTCCAATCACATTTTCCATTTATTTCTCATTTTTCATGTAGCAGGGTCCATCGAAGGTATGCAACATGGGTACTCCGTGGATAAGGAATTAAACTATGTATCCAGTAAGTGATCCTACTAAAAATTTGAGTAAAATAGTAGGGAGTGTTGTCACTTTTCATACCATCTTATAGTTGTGTCAAATGTCCCTACTTTTCATCCCTATTACAAGGATGGGTGCAATCTTGTCATTCCAAAGGGAAAACCAAAATGGAGAGCCTAAGTCCCAAATCCATAAAAGAGAGCCAAAATTTCGGAGGCCAAAATCACACGGAAGGTTGAAATCGAAATGAGGCCGAAATCTAAAGGGGGGAAATATCAAGAGCTGATATTAAAAGGACCAACAATCAACATATCAGGATTTTGGCATATTGGAGGAAGGATTGGGGAGATCTTGGGGGTTTATTTTAAAAGTAGGCCTGAAATGGCATATCAGAGCCTTAGCATTTCAGAACCCGCTATAGGAAGGAGGAGACCTCAGAGTAGAATGGTATCAGAATATCGGAGTTTCATAACTCCTTAAAATTGATATTCTTTGAATAGCCCCGAGGTTGCCAAGAAAAGGAACTACAAAGAAAATCGTCGAAAACCCAAGGAATCGAGAGCCTCTTTCTCTCTCCTCTGAAGAAGACGCATCGCAACAAATAATTGGCTTTGAGAAGCTGACGAGGCAAATGATGTCAGTGTGACTTGGTTATACGATGGACATGTAGCAATTGGTTTTGGCATTTTTTAGGGCCTAATGGGGCGAATTTGGGTGAAAAGTGTCACCACTCAGGTGGTGCCACATGGAAATGATAATGTTGGCGTGACGTCATTTCGAAGGTCAATTTTTTGGAACTTGGAGTTTTCGTAACTCTTGTCAAATTGTTTCATAAAATGTTTTGATCCGATAAAGGGGCTCTGATGTTGAGTGGCTTTTAGTCACAAGGACTCAAAAGAACCCAAAGTAGAAAGATGGTCTAAGCACCTAGGTGTTATGGAGAATATCAAATGTTGGATCTTTCAGAATCCATTTTTTAATTACATTTGAGAAAAGTTATAATGGGAGATGCTTCTAACGTTGAATGGCGTTTGGCTAGAGAAGCCCAAAGAACTAAGGGGAAAGAGCCAATACACTATGAGATAAGCCCCTAGCAGGATATTGAAGACCTTAGTGCTTGAGTGCCAAGCCTCTGGTCATAGCTCACAGTCCTATGGTCGATAAATGATAAAGGGGGCCAAACTCAAAAGGGGCTAAGAGCATTGAGATGATATGATTTCATAACTTTATTTCAAATGGAGTTACGATGCACAAAGGCTCTGATATTGTAGCCCCCCAATCGATATACCGATGGTAACAGGTGGTGGTTCTATGGTATATTAACAATAAGGATCTAAACACAGAAGGGATCGAGGCATCAGAACTTTGGATTTTTGTAATGTCATGTTAAAGGAAGTTACAATGAGTCACGGCTCCGAGGTTTCACTATGCTATATCATAGGATGTATTGCCCCCCCATAGTAAACCACAAAAGTAATAAAATAAGTGGATGGGTTGGTAGCTAAGCTATAGAGCCAATATAATGCCACCGCACTCAACCACGTCCAACTCCAGAAAGGGGAAGTTTCAAGTTGTTAAAAGGAAAAAGTGACAAGAAAAATGATCGGTAACGATGGAGGGATACCATATCCTGATCAAAGGCAATAAGAGGAATTGGCATTCAATATGTTTTTTTGTGTCCATCATGACACCTCGTGTTCCTCATGTTTTGTTATTTTGTAACTTTTTTGCATTTTCAAGAAAAGAATCAGATTTGTTTTGTAATCATTAGGACATTCACACACTCAGACAGCTAGAGCATTAGGGGATTTTTTATAACTATTGTTCAAGATCTCTATCCCTATATAAGGAAAGAGGAAACTCATTAGAAAGGTTCTGAAATTCTATTCTCAGGAGCTTGAATTATATCCTTTCAACAATTCTAATTTCTATTTTCAAAGAGAGGTTACAAGTTTTCATTCAATTACTTGTTCCTGAAGTAGTAAATTTTATACAAATTTCAACGATGTTGATCATGTGATATGGAATCTATTTTTGAAGATTAATGAAGAAGATGTGGTGATTTCAAGCATAGAAATGTGTAGTATTTGTTCTTTCTCTGTGTGTTAATTCGTATGTGTTTCTCTTCCTCATAAATTGTGTAAGTTGTAGGTACTAGATTCACTCATAAATCCTAGATTTACTTATGTTATATTGTAGCATACAATACCTGTGAGATTGAAGATTTACTATGCTATACTTTAGCATAAATTACCTATGAAATATTGAGCTGGAAACCTTAAAATGCTCTCCATAATTTATGCACTTCATTTCCTTATCCTTTCATGCTCTACTGGGATTTACTGCTTAGGATTGTAGGTCTGTCCAGCCCTCTGTGCTGAATTCCTTCCTTACTTTCTTCCTTCCCACCTTTACTGCAACGATAAATTGAGTTGCACTTACTATGTGTAGGCCACTAGACTTGGACATGTATTCTTGGGATGATCTATATTGTTTATGTGTATGTTTGAATCTACCTCTATGAAAGGCATTTGAACTAGATCTAAAATTATTTTTTCATTTATCTCTTGAGAAACAATGAATTATTTTCAAGAGAGACTAAGGTTGTCTCTAGGAGCTAAAACATCTTCTGGCACCGTTTCAGGGGACTGAATCAAAATATTTTTCCCTAGGTAAGACATTTTCACATTCCTTTTTTCGGGTGAGAAAAGGAAGTGTGGGTTGAAGATCTCTCACCTTGGCGATTCCATTGTTTAAATCTTATTTTGATCATCCTAGCTTTCAAAAGGCCCCACACTTTCTCTGATACTTCCTAGCAGAAAACTCCTTCCTTATTCGACCTTGGGAAGATCATATCTAGGAGTATTTGAAAAGAGAGGACCCCTATTACTTTATATCCCGCAATATATTTCCTTGAAGTGTCCTCTTCCATCTCTCAAAAGGCTATGATACACTACTCTGATTCCTCTTAAAAAGTCTTGGAATATTTTGAAGAACATTGCTCACTTTTTATCTCATTTTCCTCAAGAGTCAAAACTGAAGAGGCCTTTGTCAGCTCACCTCCTTTCACATTTCATATCAATCGAGAACTTGAAGAATTCCGATCTATCCTCATAAACAGTCTGAATCATAGTATCACTAACTTCCCTTCTCAACTCCACTTAACCATAATCCATACAACACCTCAACCATGCCCTGTGGTAAATATTCTACCACCTCCAAACATGGTTTTCCCTAGTTTCCTACTTAATAGATATGTTGCACTAACTGGCCTCAACCTATGAATGGTATGCCACAATATTACCTTTGAAACATGCCAAGGTTCATTGGAGAGGATGATATTTCAGCCCAAAAACATATAAAGACTTTCTGCTCATTTGCTGAGAATCTGAATGTAGAACATCTTGATGTAGTGTTGAAACTCTTTGTTCAGTCTTTGTATGGAGAGGCTAGGAAATGGTTCAAGACTCTACCAAATGCCTCAATTAATACCTGGGAGGAGATGGAGAATTCTTTCATGAAAAAATGGGGGGAAAAAAGGGACTATGGTTATATTCTTACAAATGTAATGCAATGAAGAAAAATCATAATGAAGATGTTTTAAAATTTATAAGGAGGTTCAATAAATTATATAACAGTCTTCTTGCAGAAATTAAAACTCCCAGGTTGCTGCCAAAGTGGTTTTTGTTGGAGAGCCTTTGAACTAGATTTTGGGTTTACCCTCAGAGAAAGAAAGTCTCGTAATTTGGACCAAATCCAAACAGATGCCCTACAAGTTGAAGAAAATTTCACCTCTACTAGGAAATGGAAAGGGAAAGTGGAATATGGTGATAGGAGGAGACGAAAGGAAGAAGCTAACTCTTCAGGCCAGGTAAAGGAAACCAAAGAATAAAAGTTAGAAGAGATTAACAATTTAATAAGGAATTTGTCTAACAAACTGGTGAAATCAGAGTTGGGGAACAAAAATCCTCCTTGACAAAGTCAACCAGCTCCTAATAGAAATTTTAATCCTCAATACAGAAGGCTACATTTGTAGCTCTTCCAAAGGGAGAGAAGTGATCAAAATGATCATATTCAACCTCCTATGTACCTAGAAGATGATCCAGAAAAGAACATTGAAGAAACCATAGAAGTTCATGAAAATCATTTCTCTTCTCTCTTAGAGGGAGAAAATGAAATAGAATCCAATGAAGGAGAAGGGGATGATTTCGAAGCCCCAACGGATGATGATGAGATAGAAAATTATTGTAATAATTTTGTTGACTTTATGCAAGCCCAATTGCACAAGAAATATGAACTCAGGTCATCCAGGAAAAAGTCAAGGGCACAAGATTAGAATGAAGAAACTCTTCATCCAAGTTCCCCTAAGCCAACAGATAAAGGGAATAAACCACTCAACCTTGTCCCACCAACCAAGAAAGAATCCTCCCATCTTATTCCAAATGAGTATGGAGCCTCCAAAACAGAGCAATTTCCCCCACCGATGAACCCAATCTGCAATGAGGATAAAGCACCTGTCGAGTCTACTAAAAATGATAAGAATCCCTCTACTTTCAATCTCAAAAAAGAGTTAGAGAAATTCAAGACATTTTTCCCTTTTAACGAATTATTGAAACTACCCTAGTATAAAGCTCAAGTGTCTTAGTTTATGAGTTCACCCACCACTACCCCCTACAAGATAGTTTTAAACTTCAAGAAGAGAGGCATATGGTTATGTTTTGACCCCGTGTGGAGGAGCAAGACCCTTCCACTCCTCCATTATATGTCACCTTGGTAATTGATGACTTGCTACTAAATAATTGTATGCTTGACTCAGGGGCATCTCATAAATTAATGCCATTGTCTCTGATGGAATAGTTGGGATTGTAGATAATGAAACCATACAAATACATATACTCCTTTGATTCCAAAAGAGTAAAGTTCTTGGGTGTGATCAAGGATCTAATGGTAAATCTCGCTCAAATTCCAGCCAAAAGTGTGGTAATGTATATTATAGTGGTTGACATCCCTACAAGATTTGGTATTCTTTTGTCCAGGTCACGGGGAATGAAACTTGGTGGTTCGATCAAACTGGATTTAACCAATGCTACCATTCTTATGTTTGGTGGAGAAAAGCACCAATTGTACATAGAATCTAGATTCGTGAAGACAATTACAAGGGAAGATGTTTCAAACAATGCTCCTTTGTATTGCAAGGAGAAGTATTTTTCTTGTCTATTGTTATAAGAAGATGATCAAATCATGGGAGATGCCCCGGTGGAATGTACAACTCAACCTAGTAAAAAATCATTGGAGCATGAAAAATTATGGAAATCATATTTCGATGGCGCTTATTCTAGAGAAGGAAACGGGGAAGGTGTGTTGTTGGTGTCTCCAGAAGGCAAATTGATCCCTCTCACTTTCAAGCTGGAGTTCGAGGCCACCAACAATGTTGTTGAATATGAAGTGTTACTGTTGGGGCTATAAGATGCTAGAAATATTAACATCTGGTGCTTAAATGTGTTTGGGGATTTAGAGTTGGTGGTGAAGCAAATAAAAAATTAGTGTCAAACCAAGCATCTAAGATTGAAGGACTATTGGAACGAGGTATGGGATTTGATTGAAAACTTCTTCTTAACTTTCAATATTCAATTTTTTCTTAAGGATTATAATTCGATGGCAGACTCCTTGACCATCGTTGCTAGCAATTTTAAACCTCCCCAAAATCCCTTGCTCAGATATGAAGTTGAGGTCAGGTACAGGTCATCGATACCAAGCAATGTGCAGTACTAGTAGGTGTTTGAAGATGAATAACAAATCAAGCACTTCATGGAGGTCATTGGATAATTATTGAACTCGGTGATTGATCAGGAGGACGAGCAGATGACATGTGAACAACAAGTTGGTTGGGAAGAAACCATCACTGGTCACAAAATATTGCAGCTAAAAGGGAATATCATCCCCAGAGGATTGGTCCCATTGGAAAGGATTTTTAACTCAAATAATGTGGCTTCTAAGCCAACTAAGAAAGAGCTTGAGGAAGATGTGGAAGATTGTAACATTGGCACTGAAGGAGATCCGAGAATCATAAAATTAGCTAATGGAGTTCCTAGGGAATACAAACAAAGGTACCTGGACCTTTTTAAGGAGTACATGGATGTGTTTTCCTAGTCATATGACAATTTGAAGACTTTTGATCATGACGTCATACAACACATAATTCCTTTAGAAACTGAGGTGAAGCCATATAAGCATAAGCTTGGGAATATTAATTTCCTGCTTCTCCCATCGATTGTAAAAGAGGTGAAGAAGCTATTACATGATAAGATAATTGTGCCTTTAAGGTACTCTGATTGGGTAGAAAATTTGGTTCCTGACAAGAAGAAGAATGGAGATATAAGGTTGTGCATAGATTTCAAAAATTTAAATAAGGCCTCGCTAAAAGATAACTATCATCTACCTAAAGTTGATTATATTATGCAGAAAGTGGTATGGTTTCCCCGGATGTCCATGATGGATGGTTTCTATGGATATAACCAAGGTTTTGTACACCTTGAGGATCAGAAGAAAACAACGTTTACTACACCATGGGGAAT
The DNA here is from genome assembly GCA_000404065.3 of Pinus taeda. Taxonomy (NCBI): domain Eukaryota; kingdom Viridiplantae; phylum Streptophyta; class Pinopsida; order Pinales; family Pinaceae; genus Pinus; species Pinus taeda. The sequence goes on from APFE031557453.1 coordinate 240,976, forward strand.
GTTTATGTATGTCAAAATGCCTTTCGGCCTCATAAACGTTGGAGTTACTTTCTAGAGAGCGATGGATATAGCATTGGTTGGAGAGTGGGATAAATTCGTAGTAATATACATGGATGACATAATTGTTTTCTCCAAGTTAGATGAAGATCACCTCAAGCATTTGCAACTCACATTGGCAAAATGTAGAAGGCATGGTTTGTCCTTAAATCCTAAGAAGTCACAGTTTTCTTTAAGTGAAGGGAATCTTTTGGGCCATATTGTAGAAAAGGAAGGAGTGAAGATTGGTCCTAAAAGGATGGAAGCTATTAAAAATACTCCCTTACCAAGGAATATGAAAGAAATCTAGGTTTTCTTGGGCACAAATAAAATTTTAAGAAGGTTTATACCAAATTATGTTGAAATTGTCAAAGAGATCACAAAGATGTTGAAGAAGGACAGTGAAGTAAAGTGGACTATAGAAGTCAGGAAATCATTCTCTAGAATTAAAAAATATTTTGCAGAAGCCCCAGTCTTAGCTAGCCCATATTATAATAGGTCATTCCTCATTTTCTCTTTTGCCTCTCCTAACATAGTGGCAGTTGTTCTATTACAAAAAAATAATGAAGGATGGGAACAACCAATTACATTCTTCAGCCAGGTGTTGCGAGATGCATAAATGAAGTATAATATCTTAGGAAAAAAGCTTATGCCTTGGTCAAAGCCCCGAATTCCTTCTAAATTTGTGTCCTGCAGTCTAATATAATAGCATATGCTCCAATTGCCACTGTGAAATACATTCCGGTACAGGGATACAATGAAGGTAAGAGGGGCAAGTGGATTGCCAAATGCAACAACCCTGGTTAAAAATCCATGTAAAAATATATAAGACTACAGTCATGGGACACGTCTTCCAAGCTGAATGGTGGGCCAAAAAATCCTAGTGGGTTTTCACTCGGTTTATTATGGCTAATGAAATTGGCAAAGGCTATAGAAAAGGTTTTGGAAATGCATGAGGCATTAATTGGCATATTATTTATGAAAATAAATGAAATTAGGAGAGAAGGGAGGTGAAAGGTCATAGGTTGCATGTGACGAGGAAATTGAAGGAAAATAATGGAAAATGAAGAAAATAGAGGCCTCATTGATAAAAGGGCTTTTAAGGATCAGTGGGTAGGCTTGGTTAGTGTAACATTTTTTCAACTCCATGTTGGAGCTCTCCCATTATTCTCGCTCTCTCCCATACTCTTGGATACTTAGAGTTTCTTGGAGCACTCTTGGAGGGTGTGGCATACTTGGATTTTTGGAGCAAGAAGGCAAAGGAAGAGCATGAAAGCACAAGAGGACATTAAGATCGGCAGCTATAGTGAGATTTGCTTGCAATTACTGAGTTGCAAGTATGTTTTCCTCACTAGTTTTGGCATGCATGGCATATGCATGTGGATTATTGGTCATGATCCATCATTGGCACAGAAAATTGCTTGGATTGACAGTGGATTGCCTAGCCTTTCCATTTCCTAGATAGCCATGGATATTGTGGGTTTGTTTCCTTGTTTTGGTTTTGGTTGGTTCTCATGTTTCCTTAGCTTGGGTTGAGTTACTAGTTCCTAGAGCCTTAGTTTGACAAACACTTTGGAGCCTTGTAATAGCTTGGGTTGAGTTACTAGTCCCATAGCCTTGGTTGGAAAAACTCTCTGGAGCCTTTCGTGGGTTGAGTTACTAGTCCTGGAGCCTTGGTTGGACAAACACTCTTGAGCCCGATGACAGCTGTGGGTTGAGTTATTATTCCTGGAGCCTTGGTTGAAACAAACATTCTGGAGACCTCGAAGGCTTGGATAAAGGCCAATATAATGATGGTTTTGTGATGTTCGATCGTGAGGTGGAATCACTATTTGATGGGTTGAGTTTGTTGGCCTCTGGAAGCCCTGATTGGTTTTAGATGTGTTCTATGAGATCCCACATTCATGCTTGGAATATGGCACTTGGGTGAATGGATGCAGAGAGATTTGGCTCATCTATTCTACGGTCGAGTGGAACATGGAAGTACCATCCCAGGTTTGGATTTTGCATCATCAATATGAGGTTATTTCTTCTTGTATTTCTATTATTATTATATTGGTTTATATGTGGATCATATGGTTGTGATTTCATTGATATTTTTGTTACTATTATGTTGGTTATATATATATTTTATGACAATAGCTATGTATGGATCTCATCATGTTTTTACTGGTAAATGAATTAACAATGTATCTATGACCTAATGGATGAAATGGCAGTCGATGTGTTGAGGCATCAATGCTTCTTAGCAATTCTCAGCTAAGTATGAGACCCTTATGCTCAGATAAGTTATTTACACCTTTAGATTATATATTCGTGATATGTTCGATGAAATGTCTGTCATGGCTAGTAGGGGTTTAGGCAAGGTCTTATTCAAGTAATTGCACTAATATTGTTATTTCCATGCTATCTTATTGTTATGAAGGTGTCATTCAATTCTGGGCAGTGACCTGGAATTTGGGCCAAAAAATGTGGCTTAAATCCTGGGAACACTGGCACAAAGCTTAGAAAAATAGTACTTGGACGTTGGCATGCCCATAGCATGAGAGCGCCCATAGGTCAAGTGGTCCAAAATCTTAGTGAGACCCAGTGGCTAATTTGCAGATAGGTTGGTTTGGTTCCTGAGGGTCCTAATGCTGATGTTGAATGTTTTTATGGTGTGTTTCCATCGGTTCCACTTCCTTAACATGATTTAGGAGGTCGAATCATATCATAGTGGCCTCTCGTAGCATGTTTACTCTGGTTGGAAAGTTGCTTGGGTAGATGTGGGAGGAGGGTGTTACAGAGTGGCATCATAGCAATGGTTCACCCCTTGGATCGGATGGGCGGTGTGTTGGTCTTATATTCATGTCGATTGTACATGTGTTGTTCATGCTTGTATTCCATGTGCTTGTTGCATTTGCATGATGTTGATCATGATTGTAGTGATGTTTCCATATGAAGGTTGATGGTGTTGTTGTGGGATGTGTGATCATGAGTGTATGGGTGTATATGCATTGTCATGCATGTTGGTGTCTATATGCATGTATTGTAATGGGTATAGTTATGCATGTATCATAGGTCAAACATGCATTGTAAGGTCATTGTATGCATATTAAGTGATCATGATGATATTGGTATGTTATGATGCTAATGTGTTGGCTAAGATAGAGTAGGAGATGTAGATCATCAAAGTGAAGTTGCAGCATTGGACCTTGAGGAAAGAGCATGTCGTCATACATGTTTGTATGTTGGGCATGTAGGTATGTACGTTAAGGATTGTTATATGCATTATGGTTATGTGTTTGCCTTTCATTCTATTGATGTTATGGTTACATTCAATAAATGCTAGTTTATTAGTGTAGTAATATGTGTGTGTCAAATAGTCATGAATGATAGTAACCAGTGGCTTTATGCATTACCATTTTTGTTTTATGTTAAATAACTTGATGATTAGGTTATATGTTGTTGATGAACATGATGTATAACTTATTGTTGTTATATGCTGGTAGCTTGATAATTAGGTTTATTGCATTAATATCTTGATGTTATATGTATCATACTAAATTGGATTAGTTAATGCAAATGGTTAGGGTTATGAAATTCAGGTATGAGTTAATATTTTGTGATACTATGTCATAGTAATCTAGACTAACTGTGCAGATGTGCTTATTATGTATGAATGAAAAATGTTTATGAGATTATGACGTGAACATGTTAGTTAGTTACTTTTATGGATATCATGATCTTATTTGTGTTTGAGCTAATGTGTTGTGAAGTTATATCATGCTAATCTAGATTGATTATGAAAACAAAATAGCCTCCCCAGAGATACATTAAGGTGTGAGTTTTCTTATGTCATCTATTTGGTGTTTGGATGTTTGATTATGTCATCTATTTGGTGTTTGAGTGTTTGTGTCTATTACTTCATCTAGTTGATTAATTTAACATGGTATGTTTTCAAGTTGGTTGGATGTTTGATGAATTGCATGATATGAGTATGTGTTCAAAAGACCTTGCTTTAAGATGATTGTACTAACACATATGTGTTGAGACAGTTGATATGTACTTGAGTGTCGTAGGTGACAATTGTAACATTATGTCTAATGACTATGGATTATGACATGATTGTTAGTCTTGGTAAAGGTTGATTTCAAATTAGTAAATATGGTGTCTTGATTTGTGGAACATATAACTCACATGTGTGAGAAGTTACAGGGAAACATGCTTGGTATTAGCATGACAAGGTAATAGTTGATGTGTTTATATAACTAATAGTTGGGTGATGTGACATCACATAGTAAGCCTCAATTCCAACAAAGTAAAAAGGTTAAAGAAATGAATTGGGCATGAATTCCTTTAGCTATGTTTGGAAACCCTAATTCCAAACGAATGAGTGCTTTGCATGTTGAAAGTATTCTTAACCTTGATTTTGTCTGAAATTATGTGGGTATGTGCTATAGTCATATACATGTATTTGACAAGTATATCATCTAGTTTCCAGTTAAGGATGGATTCATCAAGGGAATTGGAGGCCCTTGAGAGATGGCATGGACGTGTTCAATTACAAGGCAATGTGCTTGGCACAACAAGGTAAGGTAACTGGTATGTTCTTATGTTTATTTATGCAATGATGATTATTTGTTTATGGTAGTGTGATGCAGGGGATTGTATGGGAAAGAGAGGTTGCCATGAAATATTGAAGAAGGCTAAGGTTGATATTTCCTTTGGAAGCACTAGGAACCATGAGATTGAGTCATGGCGTCTGCTACTAGTCTTGTGCTTTTGATCTTTTGTGATTTTTTGAGCTTGATTTGAGGTTTTGTTTATGTTTGGTGCAAGGCATTTTCACTTTGTTGCAGAGTCTTGTTGTTATTGGTTTTCATCATTTGCTTCTTGTTTGCATTTGTTCTTGATTTTTTTTTATGTTTCAAGTCTTTGGAATTGGTTGGGGAAGGAGGAAGTTATGGATCTCGGGGAGAAGTTGTGTGCTATCCAACATGTAAGGTAAGACCTAGATGAAGCTTGGTGCATGTATAAGGACAGTTGAAGGCAAGAGTATGGCAACCAGTTGGACTGGTTGGGTCCATTGGTGTAAATGGACGATGACGTGATAGTCATGGGAAAGGTAATCAAGAAAGGTGAAGTAAATGGATCTGAGGTGTCAGATTCCACGGTTATGTTGGTAACTTTTTTTTCTTGATGTTACGCATGTGTTACATACATAAAGGGAGTTCTCTTAACCTTGACCTTATGATAATCTAGTAATTATGTTGTGATTATGATTATGTTGATTTCTATATGTGTATGTATGTATGTATATCATGTCTGACAAGGTCATCATGGATCATGATTATTTTATGGTAATGTTTATATGTACATATGTATGTATGTATGTATGTCATTGACTGACTAGGTCATTATTATTTTATGTTGATGTTTATATGTATGTATGTGTATGTATGCACATTGTTGTCTAACAAGGTCATGATTGTTTATGATAATGTTTATGTATATGTATGTATGTATCCATGTATCTATGTCACTATATGTATCCATGTATCTATGTCACTATCTGATAGGGTTGTCAGGGATCATTGTTGTGGAGGAATGATTGCTTATGCAGGTGAATAGCATGATGAGGTTCTTGGTCTTATGGGAATCAAGTGCGAAGAGTATTCATGATGAATATATGAGGTCAGTATCATGTGGATATGAATTGATATTGTATGCTTATATTATGCCTAACAACCAATCAATCGAGAACTATTACCTCAAAACGAGAACTCTAGCCAAAAAATCCCCCAAAAAAATGAAAAATTAGGCTGAAAATGAAAAGTGTGTATGTTGGAATAACATTTTATTTATTTTTTTTTTTTTTTTCTTCTTCTGAGTAAATGTTCAACATTTTTTAAAAATGACAGTAAAAACCAAATATTTTTTGTGCAAAAGACACCCTGAAAACAAAAAGTGTTGATGCTAAAATAACATCTTCTTCTTTTTTTTCTTTTTTTCTTTTTTCTTTTTTTTCTTTTTTTTTTAGGGTAAATTTTCAACATTTTTAATAATAAAGTTAAAGATAAAATATCATGACTTCGAAAAACTTTAAATTTCCAACGTTTTCAATCATGACATTAAAGATAAATTATCACGTCTTTGGAAAACCTTAAAATTCCAACAATTTTTAGTCATAGTGCTGATGAAAAAATACTTACACTATTTTCAACCATAGCATTAAAGAAAACTATCATGACTTAGAAAAACATTAAAATCTTGACAACTTTTCAACCATGGAATTAAAACCAAAGATTGTGACCATAAACAAACCTTAAGTTTTCAAAATATTTCAAGCATGACATTATGTAAAAAATTTATGACTAAAAAAACTTTAAAAGTGAACACCTGAATGAATGAGTTATTATACCAAGAGTAATTTATTTTTTAAATGTTAAATATATAGTGATTTTAAAATCTTAGCGTAAGACAACTTGATACATTGCAACAAAAAATTAAAAATCAACCATCAAATTAACATGTAGTGTTGGTGAACTCGACCCATTGTAATGAAAACTTAAAGATCAACCATGAAATTGACACATTGTGGAGCAGACTCTATTCATTATAACCAAAATTTTAAAATCAACTATCAAATTGCACATAATGGGATCGAGTTGCTAGTCGAGTATCAACACAAACCCTGCAAAAAAAAAACACCAAACTAATAAATAAATAAAATACAAAATACAAAAGAAAACAAAAATTTAAACATTGAAAAAAAACACAAAAAATTTAAAAAATAATAACAAGTAATAAAACATATATTTTCTTTAAAACATGACAAAAAAAAATCATATATAAAAACGATATAATAATATATATATATAATATATATATATATATATATATATATATATATTATATATAATATATTATATAATATATAATTAATTTGTAAAATAAAAATATAGACAAAATAAAAATATGAAAAACAAATGGGGACAATATAAAAAAGGAAGAAGAAATAATTCAGAAATAAATAAAATAAATAAACAAAACATCAAAAAACATTATTCTTAAAGTTAAAAAAAATAAAAATAAAATCTCATAATTTAAAAAAAAATGAAAAAATAAAAACAATTTAAAAAAAAAAAAAATTTAAAAACATTTTTAATTAAAAAAAATAAAATTGGACCACGGGCAGCCTTAGGTCGATTCCCATAATCGACCTGGTGCCCAGGGTCGCCGGCTTGGTGGCCTTGGCGAACCAGGTCGTTTCTCGAATCGTCCTAGGCCACCCTGGGGCATTTTTTTGAATTTTTTTACTTTCATAAATTTGTTTAAATTTAATTTTTTAAATTGTTTTATTATTTAAAAAATTAGTTATTTGATTTAATTTAAATTTTAATTTTTTTATTTTATTTTAATTCTCTTTTTTTTTTTTTTAATTATAATTTTATTTTTATTATTTTTTAATGTTTAATATTATTTATTTATTTTAATTATTGTGGTTTTTTTTAATGTTTTTTTTCTTGAATTATGTTTTTTTTAATATTTTCCCTAGGTGTTTCCTTAACATTGGAACCGCATATTGGGTTCTTATCTTAATGATATATGGTCCTCACACCCTAGGGGAGAAGGAAAGATTCCTTCAAAGTATAAAGAAACTGAGTCAAATGCATACAGAAAAATTATGGTTGATAGGGGGAGGCTTCTACCTGATAACGTCACTTGCAAAGGAAAAATGAGGGAGAAGAAGAGAAGAATTGGAAATGGAACTGTTCAAGGACATGCAAGCAAACTTGTCGTTGGTCGACATTCCAACAGTTAATGGAACACACACCTAGAATAATAGAAGGGGAGGAGCTCATCAGATGGCCTCAAGGTTGGATCGGTTCTTGGCAACTGAAGATTTGGTCAGCATAGATGTTTACTATGAAGCCTCAATTCTTCCATGCCTAGGCTTCGACCATTGGCCTATTCGGTTGGAAGTAGACCTGAAACAGGGGCAATGAAATCGACCTTTTAAGTTTGAAACCTTTTGGTTGCGCAATCCCTCCTTCCTTGACAAAGTGAAGGACTGGTGGACCTCGAGTGTTGAATAGGGGAGAAATGTTATGGATACACTCCAGCTACGTTTGAAAGAGCTCAAGAGAAAGATCAAGAAATGGAACAACAAAGACTTTGGCAACATCCAGCATGATCAGGAACAACTCTAGGCACATATGCAACAAGTCCAACGACAAATGATAATAAATGGCCGCTCGGGCTCCTTAGTAGAGGAAGAGAGCAGGATTTTGACCAGGATTGAGAAAATGAGGAAATAAGAAGAGATTTTATGGAAGCAAAAATCGAGGGTTTAATGGCTTCGGGAGGGAGAAAGAAACACCTGCTTCTTCCATAAAGCCATGATACAACATAGGCAATATAATTGAATATTCTTACTGATAAACCCAGGAGGAAACTGATCAGTGTAGTATGAAGATATGGAAGATTTGCTAGTTAACCACTTCCAAAATATCTTGATAGAACCATTGCCTGAAAAATCAGAAGCCATTGACCAATAACCATCCATATACCCCAACTGGTCACCAAAGATCAGAACCTGGCACTCATGAGAGTTGTCACAATAGAAGAGGTGGATGAGGTGGTCAAAGGATCAGAAAAAAACAAAGCACCGAGACCAGGCGGATTCACAACATAATTATTTTAGGCGACTTGGCCAATTTTGGGTAATGACATCCTAGAGGTGGCAGAAGAAGCCATAAGGATGAGAAAGGTACACCCCGCCCTCAACTCTACCTTCATAGCTTTAATTCCTAAATCTGATCACTCTGAAGAGCCTTAGGGATTTAGGCATATAGCCTTATGTAACCTCATATACAAAATCCTCTCAACCATTATGGTAAATCGGCTTAAACCAATCCTCTCATCTCTAGTCTCCCAGGAGTAGACTGGTTTTTTCAAAGGCTGCCAAATACTAGACGACATAGTAACAGCTCAAGAATCCATACACTCCCTCAAAAGCCTCAAATCAAAAGGTATTAGACCTATCTAAAGCCTATGACCACCTGATCTAGACCTATCTGTTGCGTATTCTGCAAGCCTTTGGTTTTAACCCCCGCTGGATCCACTGGATTTCCTCCCTTATATCCACCCTAGTGTTCTCTATCCTCAGGGGCTAAGACAAGGTGACCCGATTTCCCCTTTTTTGTTTATCTTAGCAGTTGAAGGCCTAGGGAGATATGTCAAAGCGAAGGCTCAAGAAGGGAAATTTAAAGGATTGCCCATGTGGGGGAATGATCTCCCCTTAACACATCAATGATTTGTTGATGTTCTGCTAAGCTACCTTCAGAGAGGCAAGCTCTCTCCTGTCTATCCTACAAGACTTCATGAATGCCTCAGGAACTCAGATTACTAAAGAAAAGTCAGATATTTTTTTCTTCAATACTGTTATTCAATCACAAGCTTTATGTTAGGCCCCTATACTACTAGTGTAACCCCTTATTGTTATTAGTACAACCCCCTTATTCTATTGCTGTACCCATGTAGTCCCCATATTGTTACTATTGTGCCTCATAGAAGCCCACTATTGTTATTATTGTGCTCTTACATTATTATTGTTATGTCGACTCTGATTATATTACTACCCCTTAGACTCCTATATATAGAAAGGAGGTCTTATCATTTGTATCATCCAAGAATTGTTCATTTATGTAATGTAAAGGAGGTTGCCCCCTCGAAGAGGCTAAATTATAAGGCATTGATCTATCCATTCTATCTTTTTTTGAGCTGGTCTCATAACATTTGGTATTAGAGCTTTGGATTCTAGGGTTTTGCTGCTCCAAATAGGTCATCGTGGCATTTTCACTATAACTTTTTTCTGTGATGTTATGGAAGCTAAAAAAAAACCCATTTGCGAAGAAATCGCGTTGAACCTCGGGACATAATTTCAAAGCTTTTCGCGCAATATTTGCAGAGATATGATCTGAGGAAGTTAGTCTTTTTGCAGACTCCTTAATTACATTCCAAACAGGTGACCTGGGGAAAATCATCATAACTTTCTCTCTGACCATCGGATTGAAGTTTTGTAAGAAGCTACAGAAAGAGGACGAACTCTAGTTTCTTCTATATATTTTTAGAGCCAAAGGTCGAAACAGTGACACGTGGCACGTCATACAAGTTCGTACTATTGAACTAGTTTATAATCAGGTCACTGTGGGAGATTTGGCATAACTCTTCCTTGGAGAATCTAATTTGGATTAGACTGGTGGCATTGGAAAGAGGACACATAGGGCTACTACAGGTCATAATTTCAAAACTATAAGAACCGAAATTATAGAGTTATAGTCATTTCAAGATCGAGCTCCTAAAATCAAGAAAAGGCGATATGAGGAAGTTTGATTGCAAGGATCCGGTTAATTGGATACTTCAGATGGAGCAGTGTTTTGATCTACATGGTGTACTACTGTTACAAAAGGTATGTATTGCATCTTCATATTTAGAACCAGATCAATTTTTATGGTCTAAAGGGTTTGTTCTCATAAAAAACTTGTTATGTGGTCAATTCTCACGGAGGAAATGATAGCACATTATGAGGATACCAAGAACAACACCTTCTTTAGAGCAACACCACAACAATTGGAAAGAGTAAAAGGGCTTTGTGACATAGTGGAAAGTAAAATTATGTCAACAAGGAAGTTTACCCCTCACAACTATAAAGATGGAAGTGTTGTTTCTCCTAGCCTTCCACAACCTACAAGGGTTACACCACAACAATTGGAAGAAAAAAGAGAAAAAGGGCTTTGTTACAATTGCGATAGCAAATGCAATAAAGGTCATAAGTGTGCTGAGAAGAAATTATTTTACATAGAGTATGAAGAGGAGGAAGAAAAGGATCAAGAAACATCAAAATAAGAGGATATACGTTAGGACCTGACCCTTGAGAAAGAAGAAATGAATCAGATCATATCTTGTAAAGCATTGGCAAGAATTACCACTCCTCAAAATCTCAGGATAGAAGGACATATCAAGAAGAAAAAGGTGCAAGAAGTGAAACATCACATCGAAAAAGAAGAAATGAATCCGACCATATCTTGTAATGCATTGGCCATAATTACCACTCCTCAAACTATCAACATAGAAGGACATATCAAGAAGAAAAATGTTCAAAAAGTGAAAAATCACATCGAGCATCAAGAAATGAATCTGACCATATCTTGTAAAGCCTTGGAAGAAATTACCACTCCTCAAACTCTAAAGATAGAAGGAAATATCAAGAAGAAAAAGGTTCAAGCAGTGAAATATCACATCGAGCATCAACAACAAGTTCTCCAACTTTTAAAGGATAACGCCACTTTGGTGCAGAATCAAATGAAACAATACGTAGATCAACATCGTAGTGAAAAAAGTTTTGATGTAGGTGATTGGGTATTTTTATGGCTACATATCAAGCAAGCTATTTATGAGAAGGAAATGTTGGCAATACTACATGCACTTAAGAAATGGCGACCTTACCCAATGGGAAGACACTTCAAGGTAAAAATAGATCATGATAGTCTTAAATACTTTTTAGGACAAATATTATCATTAGAAGAACAAAAAAAATGGGTCACAAATATTATGGGTTATGACTTTGACATCATCTACAGAAAAGGGAAGCAAAATTTTGTTGCAGATGCACTCTCAAGAAAGGATGAGGACGTGGAAGCATTGTTTTGCGTTATTTCTATTATCCAACCAGATTTGATAAATGAAACAAGGTATGAATGGAAGAAGGACGAAGAAGTGTGGCCACTCATTCAAAAGTTGCAGAAGATCTCAATTCAATCAATATTGCCAGAACTTGAAGATGAAGGAAAAATCATATTGGAACCTGGAGCAGTCACAGAAACAAGAACCAAAAAGCTACGAAATAGATCAATTTCACAGTATCTTATCAAGAGGAAGAACTTACCCGCTGAAGATTCCACATGGGAGGACAAGAATTTATACAGAAGCATCAAGAACTACTCAAGCGTTGAGGACAACACTTTTTGAAGTAGGGGGGCATGTTAGGTCCCTACACTACTAATGTAACCCCTTATTGTTATTAGTACAACCCCCTTATTATATTGTTATGCCCATGTAGTCCCCATATTGTTATTATTGTGCCCCATAGAAGCCCACTATTGTTATTATTGTGACGTTACATTATTATTGTTATGTCGGCTCTGATTATATTATGACCCCTTAGACTTCTATATATAAAAATGAGGTCTTGTCATTTGTATCATCCAAAAATTGGTCATTTGTGTAATGTCAAGGAGGTTGCCCCCTCGAAAAGGCTTATTTCTAAGGCATTCATCTATCTTTTCTATCTTTTTGTGAGTTGGGTTCATAACAAAGGCCTTGACTAACAGTTCTATCTCTCCACAAGATTTGAGCTCAATGTTAGCAGGACCAATGATGTATAGACTCCCACATCATTGTCTCTCTCAAAACATACCCCACTCGGGTTCTCTAGGTGTGTTCCACCAAGACTATTCTTATCTTGGATTCTCAATCCTCAAAGAATATTAGTCCTCTACGACTACTCTTATCTTGGATGCCCTAATACATCCTCAAAGAGCATCAGAGGTCAGATGCTTACCCAATCCTACATTCTATCTTCCCAAAGTGAAGACAAGAATGATGTGTCTATCTCTCCCTCTTAATTAGGGAGGAAATATCTATTCCACTCAAGGAATGTACCTAAACTCCCTCTTGGCTTGGGAATTTCTAAGTTTCTTCCAAGTAACAAACTTGTTTCCAGGCTCCCTCTTCATTAGGGACCTACAACAACGCCTCAGGTGGAGATGATGGGACAACCAGTTGCTTGAAGAACTCCTCTTCACGATGTCATGAACTTCTTTTTGATATCTAGGAGTCTTCATGTTTGGGATTTCTACATAGGGCACCGACCATCCATCACTTTCATTCATGAGTCAGCCATGTCATCATCAAAACGTGATCCATCAATCCATTTCTGGCATTCCTTCATGCCATGTTGCTTTCTCCATGCTATTTTTACTTAAGGATCTTTCATCCTACTACATGTGCATCAGTGGTGGAAGACATCCATAGATCTTCCCTCAGCAGCCCTACATAAACCCATCCAGATATTTGTTCAAAAATAAAGGAATGAACATTAACATTACCTTTGTGATGGTATTTCATCATGACATCTTCTAGTTTGCATTATCATCCTTCATACATATCGACACATCGTCCAAAGATATATATTGTCAAGGGTCTCTTTCTTTTTTAGACTCCATCAAAGTCTTCATATCTTCCATGGAGATATCCTAGTCAAATCTTCTTGGTCTTTCGGACGCTGATTGCCTTTACCATAGTTGCATATTCCATGATCTCTTCCTTCCTTTCTTCACACATTTCATTCCCAGGGGCTTTCAATCAGAGTTCCTCAATTGTAGTCAACCACCTCATACTTCATATGAGGACATATTATGTTGATTTCATCTAGTGAATGTGTGACTCGTGCATTCTTGCATTCCCTTGAGGGAGGGGATCCTTTCTTTTGATCATGCTCTTAAGATCGAGCATTGGTTCATGATACCTATAACCATATGAAATGACTTCCATAATATCAAATGTAAGCATACACACCTCATTTTTCCTTTAGGTCGTCCAGACTTCCTGTAGCGGCTTCCTTGATTGAAAGAGCTCCAATTCCTTGATCTGCTTCATTTTTATGTCATCATACTATCATCCCATGAATTCCACAAGATTGGAATTCTTGATGAAACACTTGCTTTTCCTCATGATCGGTGAACCTTTCAATGAAGATTCCATCAGAGAATCTTGAGGATCTCAAGTAACCCCATCAACAGATGTTTCCTTTTGAAAAATGTATTATGAACCTTGTACTAGATTACCTTGCCACTTATGTTCCCAATGAGATTCCCAAGAGCTATATCCTTGACTTCCAAATACTCTTGTGTGCTTCTCTATGATGATGTCTCTAGCTCTTGCTTTCAATGCATCTATGATTCGTTGATGCATTCCATTTAGTGAATCGTGATAGCCATATCTTACAATAGAAGACTTAGGAATTTGAGAAGAACTTAGGTGAGGAAGACTATCTCAGTAATAGAGATCTCTTACTTCCTCTTTCTTGGACTTCTTCTTTTCAGCGTCCTCTACTTCTTTGGCGATATGGGCTTCTTCTCTTCCTCTTTTGTTGTCCTTCTTAACCTTAGGACAATCTCTTTTGTAGTTCCAATATTCCTGACACCCGTAGCATTGAATCTTAAACATGTCCCTTTTCTTTTTCCAAGAACCAGACTTTCTAGCTTTTCTTTTTCTTCTTGTCCTTGTTTATGGGATGCAGGGATTCAGTTGATCAATAGATCGCTTTGTCTTGTGACGAGCTGAGTCATGGCAGAGAATCATATAGTTCGCTCTTGGGTTGACACATGGGGGTTCGCAAAGGGTTTCATCCTACGAGGAGGTAGACATTCTCTGTTGCTGCAGAGGTTCATAGTTAGATTTGGATGGGTAGGCTTTGGCGTCATGGAGATCTCTAGGCAGGATGTATCTCGCCTCTATCAGTATTTCACCACCGGGTTCCGAGAGAGGAAGATACAGTGCACACACAGTGGGAAATCTGCTAGAGCCAGAGTGGCGCAACGATAACATGCTGGCACCTTTCTAAGGTAGCATGGGACCCGGGCATTACAATACTTGGCAGCTCAACAACCTTTAGGGATGAGCTAGTTGCTACAGGGGCAGCTCACTCAGATCTTCCATCGGGCTTTAGTGACTTGTTGATGGTGTGGGGGACTTCATCAGCATGGCAGGTTGGCCAGCAGGAGGATTTCAGGAGGAGCTCATGTAGGGGCGACTTCATTTGCATAGGGAGTGGGTTGTATCTTCAAGGGCCCACAATCAGAGTGCATGAGATGGACTACTCGGTAGGGAAGCTTCATGAGGATTTGGACAGGGTTTTATATCGTCAAGATGCTCTACTTATTGGCAATAGACAGAGGGCTTCTAACACCTATATCTAGCAGGATGGTGAGTGAAGCAAGGGTTGTTTCATGTTGATCAAGTTGGCTTGGGATCCTGGTATCGAGGGACTCCACTATAGGACAGTGTAAAGGTCAGGAACGATCCAATGGCACATTTGGGACCCTGGTGAAGTTTGTAGTGGCAGTGGGGATCCACAGTCAGAGAGGGCGCTTGTTCAGGCATTGCTTGAGGACAAGCAATTTTTGGTGGAGAGGATTGTAATGTCCACATTTTTTATTTTTCATCCGAAGGAGTTAATGGAGTTTATTGGGGAGGTGCTAAGCATAGCACAATTTTGTAACTTGAGCATTGAAGACATTTTTTGTGTATGGGACTTGGGAGAAATAGAAAATTATTTTGCTAGTGGAATGTGGGGGCCACACCTACAAAAAATATGCACCACTTGGAGAGAAAATTGAATTGTTAAGAGAAAGAAATCGAAATGTTGGATGGAGGGACCCACATGAGAAGGCAAGAAAAAAATATAAATAGAAGGCGCATAGAAGCTATTGGGGTCTTTTGTTCACTCATTTATTTCCTTTGTTGCTCAAGCTATTTAGTTGGGTCATAAGTGTTTCTTAGCACATAGTTCTCCAAGGGAGAATTCACCCTTCTTTCGGTGGACTTCGAGTGCCACCCTAGGAAGGCAAGCTATTGCTACTTTGGTGAGAGGGTTGTGGAGTATTACAACATATTTCAGCAAATTCCCTCAACGAATTCGTACTCTAGGGAGGACGCAGTAGAGAAATCGTACCACTCATTTCAGCTTAGCTTCCGAGAGTATTTTGTCAGGAGAAAATCAGTGGAGTAGCTTGAGGGAGAGCTCACCCTTTGTGGAAATTTTTGGAATGAGAGGTGACTGCTATTGAGGGGAATGAATTTATCTTCCTAGGGCCTGCGCAGGGGGTCATTGGACAGCGTTTTTGTGGAGCTAGGTTCAGTTATCTTGTGTCTAGACTTGATGTAACAGTGTTAAAAATATCAGTATCAGAAAATATCAGCGAGGGTCCAAAAAACATCTTATCAGCAATATCAGCGAAAATATCAGCAAGTATAAAAATGCATAATATATTCAATTTTTTTCAGATTTTTAAAACATATAAAGCAATAACATGAAATAAACATATTGGCACATAAATATGAAGAAAGCACTAATATATATGATGTAAAATAAAAATGATACATCAAAGGCGATACCAAACACTGTTGATCCCTGATAATTGTCCAATCAAGGACTCAAATGTGGAGAACCAATACAAAATAACATCACATATATAAAAGTATCTCATCATCATGAGTTATATGTAGCAAAACAAATAAAACTAGTAGTTATCTATCTGAAATCAGTGCCCTCTCCCCCTTTTACGGGAAAACATGATGGGTTGTTTGCCAGGCTCGCCCCTAGCTGTAAAAGGCCCTGCCCCTGCACCTAATGTCAAATAATGAGTGCTAGGTATGGAGTTGTGCTCTCCTATATCTATAGCAGATGGTGTTGATGTTGATGCTCCCACAATCCCCTCCTCCTCCTCTTCCTCCTGCTCCTCCTCGTGTTGCTCCTCCCCCGAGTCCTCTTGTTGCCCCTGTTCTAACGGATCCTCTGGCTCTAACCATGAAGGTGACTCCTCCAAGATGGGCACCTCAAACTCCACCCTCCACTGAGACAATACATCAATATTGTCTAAGGAAATGGCATCTGGATCCATTGGTGCTTCTATTTGCTTCACCTGAAGCCGAATATTGTAATGCACATACACTAAATCATTGAGGTGTGAGAACTCTAACCTATAAGTGTGTCAAAAAAACTAATGAGTCTTGACTCTTGACTCTTAACACTTGAGACCCAAGGGTCATTAATTAAAAATTTTAAATTACAATAAATGTAATTGCTCAACTGAAGGTTGAAGCTCAAAGTTACACCTGTTGCGCTTCTTTGAGTGTATTTTCTCAAATACACTCCAGTTATGGTCACACCCCGAAGAGCTACATGTTTGACTCATGATTCTTATGGCTAATTTCTGCAAATTTGGTGCCCTTGCACCATAGCTTCGCCACCAAATATCTACAACAAAATAAAGAAATAAAAAAGTCAAAAACTTAAAACATAATTAAACTTTCAAATAAAAGTTACATAATTGAATTTTAAAAATCTAGAATTATAAATAATTAAATTCTAAACTGAAAATTCTAATGACTGGTGACTTGTCACTTACGTGGCATGAAGAGGGTCCTTTCCCTAATAGCATCATCAAAGCCAAATAGGCCAACACAATCCCGATAAAATTGTATCTCGTGATTGATTTTGCAACGAAGCTCAGGATCAGGTACCATCCTCTGAATACAAGAATGGAGCCCTTCCATCCCCTCGCCATCAAAATCAAAGGCACATTTACATGAAAATGCAGGGTCGAGGAAGAGTGTTGTTGCATGAATGGGTCGATGAAGCATCCCTGTTAACCGACTATCAATCACATCCCATAACATCATATGTCTATCAAGCCCAGTAAAACCCTTGTCTGTATAATAAGAACGAATGGCCTCCTTGGCCCTATCCATGGCCTCATACAAATAAGCCATTGCAGGCTTGTCCCCATCTACCAATCTCAGAACCTTTACTATATGTTCACTAATTGAGCACACTTCTTCTACTCCCTACCAAAATGTGTCAATGTACACCATTTTTGCAATGGCTCTCATGTCCTCTCCTATTGTATCTACAATCACGCCACTCATCAAAAACAAACATTTGCTTCAACTCAAACTGGCATCGAAGCAAAGACTGAAGAGTAATAAAGTTGGTGGCAAAACGTGTGATTGCAAGACGCCACAACTCCTTGTTTCAAGTGTATCTCCTCATGAGGCTAAGAACAAAGGCATGGTTATAAATAAACTTGGGGACGCTCCTAGCCATATCAATCACCTCCTTGACGAAGGAGAGTTTCCCCATATCCTCAAGCAGCAAATCGATACAATGTGTTGCACACAAAGTCCAGAACAATGTGCGGTGCTTCTCCATAAGCATCATGTTGTCAAACATATAATTTGTTGCATTATCTATTATGACTTGCACCACATTCTGCACACCAATCTCCCAGATGAACCCATCTAACAACTCACATATCATTGTTGCATCTTTTATATGTGTTGATGCATCCACTGATTTAATAAACAAGGTACCTTTAGGACAATGTACCAAGAAATTTAAAAGGGTCCCACCCTTCATATCTGTCCAACCATCAGACATAACTATGCATCCAAACACTTCCCATGTTTGTTTCAACTCCGCCAATCTAGAGTTGATGTCCTTCTTTTCTGCTTGAAGGATTGGGCCCTGCAACTTCTCATATTAGCACTTTTGTACCATGAGCCCACAACAACAATAGCATCACACATTGACTACCAAAATGGATTGGTTTTGGTGATGCTGAGAGGTAAGTCACTCCAGAAAAGACACCTCCCCATAACTCTATCTGCTTCTTGCTTCTCCCTTTTTTTAACAAATGATTTTATGGAAGGTTGTGCTCCATGTCTTGTTTGTGGAACAAAAAATGATAACCTCCCACTCCCACTAACATTAGCACTAGCAGTAGAAGGTGACGTTGTGGAGCCTCTCCCACTTCCCTCAGCCTCAAAATCAGAAGAAGATATCCCGAAAGATCTACCTGCACGTTCAGCCTTGTTTCTTTCTACCTCTTCCTTCTTTCTATCCTTTTCATCAATTGCTTCAAAAGCTTTTTGTATAAGCCCCGCACTAGAAACTGTACAAAGCCCAACATGATGTCCAGGGAGTCTAGCCAGATGGTATTTCAATCACGTAACCCCTCCTGTCATCCTGGTCCCACACAATTTTCATGATAGATATGCTCAATTTGTCCCACCATCAAGCTCCCCATACTCCCAAAATGGGTCCAAGGCCTTTAGCATATTTGTAGTGAGCTAATTCAAACCTAGGGCACAAAAACAAAAAAAAACACAAAAAATTGCCATTAATGATTAAAGTTTAAACACCCATACACAAAAAATAATAAGTAATAGCCACCTCGTTTAAAAATAATATTTTTGCTACATTATTTGCAATATGAATTCAATGAAAAATGGCAATAAGAGGGTGCACAAGAAAGTTAAAAAAGAAATGGAGTTTGCTATCCAAATATGGAGAAAACCCTTGGACTGGCTCATGGGCATGAAAATCATAGCAAATGGAAAAAATAAAAAGTAAAATGTTGGTAGGCAAAGAGGCAAGCAAGCATAATCCTAAATCTATGAAAAAAATCATTAATATAGAGATTTTTAAGAACATGCCTGTTAATTGAAGAAATGAAGTTTGTCTCACAGTTCTTCAATCTTCGTTCCACAAAAAATTCTTAGTTAGTGGTGATAATGGTTGTTTGATCCTTGATCCCTCCTTAACAACCACCACAATGCTCTTCCCCTTCCTTATCCAACACTCAGAAACCAAAAGAGGAAAAAAATGAGAAATTTCCCTTTTCTAGCCGTGACCCAGCATGCCCTACAATATTTCCTATCGTCACGCGTTCCTCTCCTTACCAGTCGAGCCCCTCTCCTTATTAGTCGAGCGTGCTTACGCACCCTGACGGACCTCCCTTTTGGGGCCCCTCCCCAAAAGAGAGTTGTTCGTCTCCTCACACGTTACCTCACCTTGCGGGACCTTATGGTCGAGCCTGCTTACGCATCCTTGTTATGGTGGTAGTTATATATGAGCATGTGGTAGTTTTCCAGAGGCATGCATCGAGAGCCCCGTGGAATCTCGTCTGAAAGGATCCGTAAGCAGGCTCGACTGATAAGGAGAGGGCATTTGCGTGCCGAGATATCGGCGATTTCTCAGAAATATTGCGATATTTTTAGGAGAGGAAATATCGCGATATTTTCTTGGTGATATTTCGGCTCGCTGAAAATATCGCAATATTTCCGAAAAGCGTTGATAACTCGGTGATATTATCATCACCGTGTAAAACCTCTCCCCTACATCTAGGAAATTTCCTATACCATTCCTATTGCAGATTGAGGAGAAATAAGGAGAGTTTGCAGCAAATAGAGCTATTGGGGACACAGTCTCTACTGAGGAGGGCATAGTACCAATTTTGGGCAATTCCAGGAGGTCAGAATTAGCCCAAAAGAATTATGGGTTTTTCTAGGTTTTTCTAGGTTTTTGACAAGGATCTCAGAAATAATTTGGCAGAATTTTTTGGGCAGATTTGAGGGGTCAAACAGGGGTCCCAACTCTGCCAGTAGTGTACTTCTTCAAGGACCAGCACAGTCATTTGTTGGGGAGCTTCCTACATCATTTGGGCAACTGGTATTCATCACCTGGGGCTTGTAGCTTGCTCTAAGCAAAGCCTAGGTGCACTCACTCCAATCTATTTTGTACTCCTTCCGCTATATAATAAAATTTGCCCATTTTAGCGTGTTTCTGCCTCATTTCTAGTTCTCTGATCTGGGTACATTTTTATTGTGTTGAATTTGTTGCATTCTCTTGATTATCACTGTTAATTTTCCAATTGGAACATTATAGTTTCATCAAGAAATTATCAAATCAAAACATGAAGATCAGGGGCACCAGATATAGGCGGACAGCCAAGGCTAAAACCCCTATATAGGGGAAAACCCAGTCAAGAACTCTTCCTTTAGTAATTCAAAATGAGATAGACCAAGACCCTAGACCAATAGACTTTCCTCCTCCACCAAGTTAGCACTCAAACTGTTCTTCCAACCTTCAAAGATCAATTGCAACAATATTGCATCAACACTGCTTCAATACTACATCAAAGACAAATTTTCAACCTATTACATCAAAATTTTGGCCCAGCTTCAAGATTGCAATTTCGGCCCTCCTACAGCTTCAGTTCCTTCGCATGTGTGAGATAAGAGAGAGAGAATTTCAACTTCCTTAACAAGATATTGACGTTCTTCTCCTTCATTGTAATGTCCCTTCCTAAATATTTACTAACGAAGGAGAACCCAATTTTGTAAGTTTTGTCATTTTTTGCCTAAAGGCAATTTTGGAGAAAATACTTGGGAAATGTGGGTAGAAATCTTTTTAGTGGAATGTGGGGGTCACCTTCCCACAAAATAATATGCACCAATTGGTAGAAAGTTCGAATTGCCTAAGGGAGGTCAAAGTCATAGGAGGGACCCACATGAGACCAAGGGCCAGTAAGTATAAATAAGAGAGAAGAAGCATCATTTGGGGCTTTTGACATTTTGATAATCAATTGTGCTCTAGTTGTTCAGCTGAGTTACAAGTGGTTCTTAGCACAAGAGCTTCCCAAGGAATGAAGCTCAACCTTTCTTCGGTGGACTTTGAGTGCCACCCCAGAAGGCTTTTATCTTTGTTTGGAGGTTGAGAGAGAGACATCACGCAAATACCACGCCATTTTGGTTTAGCTGGGATGCAGAAGGAGAAGCCATGCAGTAATTGAGGAAGAGTGGTGCTGGAGTTGGGAATTACATTGTTGCTGGGGTGTTTCTTGGCCAAATTCGAGTCAAGGGAGGAGGATTTGCAAGAGAAGAGGAAGCCCCGCTTAGTACGAATTTCTGGACATATGGATTGCGTCATCATCTACAGGCCTGCGTAGTCACTTGTGGGTGCTAAGTGTGGGGAGCCTTGCGTGAAGGATTGAGGAGTTGGGTTGTCCAGATTTTGGTTGGAAAGTGAGTTTGGCAAGGTTTATAGTATTTTGAGATTAGCAAACATCATTCTCTGCTACAAATCGAATTTGGAGGGTTAAAACCAAGGCAAACCATTTCTGGGTTTTTCATGGTTTTTGACAAGGATCTTAGCTCTAATTTTACAAAATTTTCTGGGCAGATCTGAAGGGTTAAATTAGGGTCTCAAGATAGCCAGCAGTGCAAAAATACTGGGCCAGTGCAAATTTTTGGAGGACGGACTTCTACAGCAGTTGGGCACTGATATATTGATCACTTGGGGCTTGTAGCTTGCCTTGTGCAAGCATAGGTGCACTCCTTCCATTTTCCATTATACTCCAGTGATTCTATATATAATAAAATTGCCCATTTTGGCATTATGGCAACAGTTTATGTTTCATGGGTGTTTACTGAAATTATTTGTGTTGAATTTATTTGCATATCTTTGGTTATCACTGTAAAATTTCTATTAGGAACGTTACAGTGGTATCAGAGCAATTTCTTGGCTAGGGTGGGGAAAAGGAGCAGGTAATGCCACCTAGATATCAAGGATTGGTTTTCCAGAGAGGCTGTGGTAGAGGCAGAGGTAAGGGTCGAGGTAGAGAAGGATGCCTAGATCCATTTTTGGACGCCGAAGTGGAAAACATTAGAGGCGGGATGGACAACCAAGAAGACAACGAGCAGCCTAGGCAAATGGGCCAAAACTAGGTTTTGGAGGAGCTACTGAGAACCAATCAACAGATGTTGAGGTAAGGGCAGCTCATAATGGACATGATGCAGCAGGTGATGGGGCTGCAGATGGGTGGGCAATCAGAGGGGGAGCCCCATGGTGATGGAGATTCCAAAGCAAGAGGGGTGATTCGTACTTATCAACCCCCACATCCTCCCCAGCGTGGACAGGTTGGTCGCCCCACTATGCCTCACTTTGTGGATGAGCCAAAGCCGGAGAGGGACCCAGACCCGGTTGCAGACTTGGTCAACTCAGTTGTGTCTGGTATTGATGAGTATGAGGAGTTGGACGCCCGGACTATGCGGGTGATGTCTTTTGGGGAGTACATACACCTCAAGGAGAGATACTACCGAAGTTGGGGCACACTATAGAGGGGGACCATCTAACCAGGATGCGTAGAAGATAACAGGGAAGGTTACACTCCCTAACTTTGATGGGTTGGCCAAGAGTTCATCAAGGGCATGGATTCAGAAGTTAGACACATATTTCCACCTAAATCCCATGCGGGAAACCGATGCTATACAGTTCACTACTCTTCACTTGGAGGGGGATGCCCAGGAGTGGTGGTATCATGGGCTAATCACGTTGGGACACATCCACATCACTTCTTATACAAAGTTCACCAGAAGGTTGTTGGAGAGATTTGAGAGGAAAGACCTGGAGTTACATTTCAGGGAGTTAGCCCATCCGAGGCAGACTGGCAGCGTAGAGGCCTACATTACAGAGTTCCAGAGACTGGCCGTGATGGTGACAGACACCCCAGAGTTCCAGCTAATTGTGTTATTTATGGAGGGGCTTGCTAAGCCTTTGCTCCCACTAGACCCACGGCCCCACAGGGGAACCAAGACACTAGACCACCTCAAAGGGATGGGGGCCATGGCCAAATGGATGAGGAGATCCGAAGAGACCTAAGGAGGAGGAGGTTGTGCTTCACGTACCGGGAGCCTTAGGCACCAAGGCACAAGTGCACCAAGGGCAAGGACCATTTCATTGAGGTGTATTCAAACAAAGAGCTAGATGAGGAGTCTGAGATGGGAGCAGAGCAGGGAGATGAGAGAGGACAGTCATCAGGAGGGCCACCACCACCACCACCTAGAGGAGGATCATTTGCCCCGTCCGGGGGAGTCCTTACTTCACTTCAAGGAGTACCAAAGTACATGACACTCAGGATCAGGGGAACGATACAGGGACAGCAAGTTCAGAATTGGTAGACAGTGGGGCCACCCACAACTTTATTGATGCTCAGATAATGGAGCGTAGGGGAATTTAGACAGAGACATTTGAGGGGTTCTTTGTGTTGGTGCTAGGAGACTGAATCATGCAGTGCACAAAGTATGTTCCCGGGTTGACTGTGAGGATGGGGAACTACTCGCTCACTGATCACTCTTTTGTAGTTGATGTCCCAAACACCAACGTGGTGTTGGGTGTCCAATGGTTGTACTTGTTGGGGAGGGTGACCACTGACTAGCAGAAGTTAGAGATGGAGTTTATGGGCCCAGATGGGAAGCTAGTATTATTGAGGAGAATGCACTCCTACCCACCCCAGACAATTTCAGCTCACCAGATGGAGGTAGATCTACGACATGGGGACATAGAGTGGGTAGTAGAGTTGAGGATCTGAGAGACAGGGGCTCTAACACAGCCTATGCATCCAAACATACCGGCCTTGTTGGAGAGGCACAGGTTTTTGGGGAGATCCCACCAGGAAGACCACCAAATCGTGGGTTCGAGCACACTATTGAGTTGGCGGATGGGGTGAACACAATCATCACTGCTCCGTATAGGCACCCAAAGGCCTATCGGGATGAGATAGAGAGGGCCATCAAAGAGTTGCTAAGGTTGGGGCACATCAAGCCTAGCTCAAGTCCCTTCGCTTCTTTCATGGTGCTAGTGAAGAAGGATGGGACACTACGCATGTGCATTGACTACAGGGCCCCCTCAATAAGAAAACGCTGAAGAATTGATATCCATCCCGCGCATTGACAAGTTGATCGATGAGCTTAGAGGAGCAAAATACTTTTCTAAGATAGATCTGTGCTCGGGGTATCATCAAATCCAGGTGAGGGAGTAGGACATCCCTAACACTGCCTTTCGTTGCCACTATGGACATTTCGAGTTCTTGGTGATGCCCTTTGGGTGAGCCAATGCTCCAGCTACATTCCAATCATGTATGAACCACATGTTTCATGGGCAGTTGAGGCGCTTCGTCCTTGTTTTCTTTGATGACATACTCATCTATAGTCGGACTTGGGAGGAGCACCTTCAGCATTTGGTAGTAGTGCTTCGCATAATAGAGGAGCAGCAGTTGTATGCGAAGATGTCCAAATGTGAATTTGGACTAACAGAGATGTTATACCTTGGGCATGTGATTGGGGAGGAGAAGACCAGAGCCATCTTGGATTGGTCCACACCCAGGAATGTGACCATATCAGCAGCTGGTGTGTTCACTTATGTATCTGGTGAACACACGACCCGACTTATCCTTTGCAGTGAACCAGTTGAGTCAAGCTATGGTTCAGCCTACCAATTTGTTTTGGAAGGCAACGAAGCATTTGCTGAGATACCTCAGAGGCACATCTCAGTGCGGATTGTGGTACAGACGGACAAAGGGAGTGAAGCTTCAGGGCTTCACAGATGCGGATTGGGCAGGGAGTCCATCAGACTGGAAGAGCACTCCTGGAGGAATCTTCAACCTTGGTTCAGCTGCAGTTTCCTGGTACAACAGGAAACAAAGGTCAATTGTACTTAGCTCAGCAAAGGCTGAATACATGGCTGCTATTCAGGTTGCATGTGAGGCCATTTGGATGCAAAAGATTCTAGTGGGATTGTTTAGTGAGAGGATGGATCCAACCGTGATCTACTGCGATAATTAGAGTTGTATCAAACTCTCTGAGAATCCTGTTTTTCATGACAAGTCCAAGCACATTGATATCCGATATCACCATCTTCGAGACTGTGTGGTCAAGAGGATCATGTTGTTGCTGTATGTTTCGACTGAGGAACAGGATGCAAATATTTTGACGAAGGCGTTGTCAAAATGCAAGTTCGAGTTCCACAGAAACAAGATTGGGGTTACTGATAATCCCTTTCTTGTTGAGAGGAAGTGTTGAAAATAGCAACAAGAAATGCTAAATATAGAAGTGCTAAATTTAGTACTATTATAAATAGCATTTCGGGATACCTTCCTATTCTAGTTAGTCCCTGAACTAAAATAGAGAAGTAAAATTCGAATTTGATCTTAGCAACTGTTTGAAAAATTATTAATTAATTCACCATGAGTTAATTAGCTGTAGAAAATCAAACATGAAGTCTATGTGGGGACATGCAACAATTTTTCCATTAATTGAGTAATTTATCCATCAGTTAAAGAGATAAGGATGAGTTGTAATATTGAGTTGTAATTAGTTGGCTCAGTTAACTGAGTCAAGTCCAGTTAGATTAATTCAAACAGTTTGTTAAATTAATTGTGAGTTCAGTTAGTTAATACATGCATGCATGCATGTAACTGCTGCATTTCAGATAACTGAATATTGTTTCATAAATAACTCATGCATGTCAGTTCAGACAGAGACCCGGTTGAGATCAAATGGAGGGGCAGTGTACTATCAGTTGCTAGAATAGTCCATTGTGAATATCTCTTGCATGCAGAAGGAATTCTTTCCTTGAGGATTGAACAGTTACTTCTTCAGGTTTTGTGAGTGTGATGAGGCCAATTCACACGTGGCATCACTGGACCCCAAGAAGAACTGCGCAAGGAAATAGGAGACTTGGAGGGCTTGAGGAGGACATACACAGTGTCTATTCAGTCTTTGAGCTGTGTTGTTTGATTACAGAGAGAGCAGGATAGCTTGAGAGCTGATTCTTTTTGTAACTTGAACAAGATTTCCACTTGTATGATAATACAGAGATTGGGGTTTTAAGTTGAGGCTTTCCCGAGTTATTTCTTTTGTGTTATGTGTGATTGATTTCTCATTCTCAGTTATATGTGTTCTCATTAATCTTACTCAATTTGATTAAGCTTCCGCAAAGTTTATTGTAGAAGTAGATCTTGTATTTTGCTTTAGTCTATTGCATAATCTGTTGATCTACAGTGGGAATTTCTACAATCTAGTGGACAGAAACATGGTTGGTCCATAATTGCTCAAGGATATGGAAGAGCAGGTGGCAAAAATTAGGCAGAATTTGAAATTTGCCCAGGATAGGCAAAAAAGCTATGTAGGCAAGAATGGGACAAACAGGAATTTAAAATTGGGGAACATGTATTTTTAAGAGTGAAAGCAAAGAAAATCTCATTGAAGTTGGGCAGTTGTGCTATGCTGGCAGCTAGATATTGTGGGCCATTTGAGATCCTAAAAAAGAATCGGCCCAGTTGCACATGGACTTGCATTGCTTGCATCTATACATATTCATGATGTATTTCACATTTCATTGCTTAAGAAATATGTTCCCAACGCTAATCATGTTATTGATTGGCAAATGATTCAAGTGGAACCCGAGGAAGACTTCCAGGTTCAATCAGTGCGGATTTTCGACAACAAGGTCAAAGTGCTCCGAGATCAAGCCATAGGTATGGTAAAAGTACAGCGGACTATGCTCAGTCCCAAGGATGCGACCTGGGAGTCGGGAAAAGTCATGAGGGTAGAATACCCTCATCTTTTTTATTGATGTGATGTGCATATCTGTATATATGATGCACTGAGGACGGTTCATAAAATAAGCGGGGCAGGAATGTAATACCCCTACCTATCTTGATGACGTAAATACTTGTTTTGATGATGTAAATCCATGTACTTTTGGAATAAGGCTATTGAGCCGAATATTTGTGACTATTAGGCTAGTGAGTTGGATATTTTATTATGTGGCCTGCATGCCCATGAAGTTATATAAATATGTTTTGGGGCCATCGTACCCAAATACTACTATGTCAGTTTTGGCTCTGTGGCCAAATGAGTAGAGAAGTAAATATTGTAAATTTGTATATATTTTTATATTAATAAAATAACGCTGGTTGCGAAGCTCACTCCACGGAAAGAGTATGGGGGACGTAACTCCAGGGACAAGGCAACAATTGGGTGTCTTTCAATGAAAAGTGCACCCTAGGGCCCACGTGGGCTTTGGAGGGTACCACATGGCAAGTTAGGGCCATGCATACATATAGAAGTGTAGTTTGTTTTCCATATTATTCAATCAATTAATCATTCAGCTGGTTATTGATTAGTCAACGAGTCCTGGGATGGACTTTGGAACTAGCTGGTGTGGTTATTCAATTAATCTTGCCGAATTGGATGTATCCAATGTTATGCGAGCCCTAGTGGCTTCGGGAGTCTAATGACTCTAAGAGCTTGGTGACTCTATTTATCTGGAGTGTTTGGTGAGGCTTTGCACTAGGGTTTTAAATTTTGCAGTAACAATCACTAATATTGACTTAAGAGATGACAATTGATATGACATGTGAGACTACCGTCTTATCTTTAAGCAGAAATAGCATGTAAAGTCCAGAATTCCTCCATTGGGTATAGAACAAGCATGAAAATAAAAAATAAAAATTGAAGACTCAAGGCTTATATGACCACAAGCCCCATTAATTATTAAGGATTGCATGAACAGGAAGTTTTGTCTTTTTTAATAACCTATACTTGCAAACCACTATAAAGAAATAACTTTCAAAATTGTCAACCAGCATAAGGTGTAATTAAAATAGTAAAGGCAATGGTAAAAACTTGGCTGCTAATATTTCTGTTTATTTGAAGCCTGAAGGCTTGACTTTTGCAGGATGAAATAAAACTTTAGAAACCCTACTATAGATTAGAGAATATGAACACTTACCACTGATGAAATTCAAATTCGAGCATCTCAAATCAGTTACCTTTCAATCTATTCTACTATTGCTTGTTTACATTACTTCCAAATGTAATTGGTACTTAGCACTTAGATTTGTTTTTATAAATCAAATTGCAATCTGGAACATGTAGCCTTTGAAATATGAAATCTTAAATTTATAGTAATACATATAGTCTCCAAATAGTGTCCTCAAAATCCCAAGGGTTATTTATAAGCTTTAACCTTTTCTCAAAAGTTACATTTAACAACGTGAAAGATAATAAAATCTCTCCCTAATGGATTATTAATTTAATCAGCTTTTTTTAAGTATATTAACCATTTAATACTCCCTCTGCATTCACTAAACCGCATGAACTCCCTCTGCATTCACTAAACCGCATGAACTGACAATAACATATAATATTCTTGAGCATTCATTTATATTGCATATACTTCTCATTTAATATATTCAAAATGTTAGCTCGAAAATTGTATTTGGGCAATAAATGAGTAACATAATCACCAGTTTTTAAACATTCGCTCATGACAACTGTATATAATAGTTTTATCCCAATAAAAAGGATTGAGTAATATTTGAAAGTGCTTTCTAGCCTAAAAAAATGTACATGCAGTCCAACAACGCACCTGTGAACAAGGCTCAAATCGAAGTTGAAATCCAAGGTCAGGAAAGTTGATCACAATATCAAACATCAAAGGTTCCTACAATACAAAAGGGAAAAAAAACCATGTAAATTTGAACATGAGTTAGAGAACCATTCATGAAGAAGCAATTCCAAGAGAAATTTGAAACATGACAGTAGAGGATCATGAACTTACAAGGAAGATACATTCAACTTAATATTACTTTGCCTAGAAAGCTATATCATAATTGCCCAAACTACAAAATAGAGCAATGTTTACACTTCCACTAACTCTCTTATGCATATGAAGACCTTAGGATTTAAATACTGAGTTACCAACACCGGCTCAAAGGCTGCCAGGATCTGCAGATCACTGCATCTGATCTAGATCCAGCCAGGACAAAGTTCCAAATACAATCTGTTGTAGGATCTGGTCATGAAACATATCTAAACACCAGATACATTTTTCACATTGGAAATTGTAAGAAAAGACAATTCAAAGAAAGCACAAAACCTATTGTTCTAATAAGGTACATGGATTGTATTTTGTTGTAAATGTGATTAAATTACAAAGACAGAAAAACCAGAATTTCTCCTTGTTAAGCATCATGGATTCATTAGTTGACTATGGGGAAGCAACACGAACACCTGAATTCTTGGTTCAGAATGAACCAAAATTCCCACCTTGTGCTTTCGTTGAAATTCTGAAAAAGAATGAAAGGGGGTGGGATCATATAAATGGGTTTTCCACGAATGTCACGATGGGAACAATGGATTCATGCACTAGAGTGAAAGCCCGTCTTATTGGGAAAAATGGAATTAGAGTGAGAGTATGCCCTCACCCAAATATGTATGGCAAACCTGGCAATAGTTCAAGTGAATAAATTGACCCACTATAAAAACTTGCAAGATGACACCGACATGTAATCTTTGAAGGGGAAGGCCATGCAACGAAGAGGCCATAGATCATCTAAGCCTCCATTGCCATCTCGTCAAGTTACTAATAAGAAGGCCAATATGAGACCTCCTTAAAGGTCATTTAATATCCAGGGTTAGGAGGATGTGGATGAGAAGGTGACACATTATATGCAAATAGGCTCCCATTAAATTTGGAGTGATCATGAGAATGTACATAGGTGTCCATTTCTTATGGAAAGAAAGACCATGAAACATGTCTATAATTAATGTCATTGCAATGTAAGCCCTAAAGGGGTAAATGTTTTTAAGAGTTGTTGAATGTGGAAAAGTGGAGTAAGATGTTGTCCAAAATTCAAATCATCACGACCAACACCTAGGCTTGTAGGGATACTGACCTAATTGTGGAAAGAAAATATGATAACCATGCCTTGTACATTCCTCCAGCCTTGTGCTTGTCTAGAATGAGAAATTTGATTGAATCCACGGGATTTATGAGAAGGCAAAGAAGGTCTAGATGTTCATCATCAACCATTACATGTCCCAAACTATACATCAGTAGTTTTCAAAGTTGAGTTCCGTAAGGTACCCTAAAGTTATAATATTTACAAATTTCATGTATTAATTTATTTAGCCTTTGTTTTCTTGGGTAAGTCACTTTATAATTTTTTCATTTGAACTTTCTATTTCAAAACTTCTAGGATGTTGAAATTCATGTCCTCTCCCACACTCCATTCCTAAAGAAACTTGAGATTCATGCAAGTGAGATGGAGAATACAATGAATAATCTTTAGCAATATTTGGGATATGTGGAAGTAGTTAGCATCTAATAAAGGTCTTGTTGACCAATAAAGTGTACCTGAAAATTTTTCGAAGACTCCATGCCGGAGGATGTGTCAGAGGCTTCATATACCATCAGAGTTCACTATATCACCAGAGTTTTTAAACTCTACTTGTTCTTCTCATCTTCTTCTCATGTTGTACTCAGATTCCACAAGCCCTGCAGGGATGATGTGAAGTGATGCTAGTGTGATGAGTTGAGTCATGTAACAGGCCTAGGTAATTTGGGACCTCGTCATCAAGTGAGTTTACTCTGGGAGGTCTTTTTTCACTTGGTCAATTATTAGGTGCTTACGGGGACATAATAATTAATTGAGTTTTTTCCTCCAAGCATAACCTCAAATTCGAAGTGAGGCCTTGGGTGAGTCCTAGCATCTAGAGTTATTGTATATTACCATACTAGATCACTCGTAAAATTTCGTGGGATTTGATTAGGTCTAGGGGTCATTTTTTTAATTATTTTATTTTCCTAAGGAGGAATGTGGACCCAAGTGGGAGAAAAAATGAATGGGGTTATAATGAGCTAAAGGGGAGTAATATATATGGATGAGAGTGGGACCACGCAACCAAAATCAGGGTTTCCCAAGTAATACCATCACTAAAATCAAAGGGTCAATAAAACACATCCCACGGGACTAGACTCCAAGGTTAACATCCAAAAGGGGGCTAGGGGACAAGAGCACAGACCTAGCCCATTTTTTTCGTCGAATCCCCCCATTAATCCATGCCCAAAAGTGTCCATGATAAGCAAACTATAATACTCAATTACCAAAAGACAAGGCGTACCTTTAGGTTCGGGAGGCCCACCTTCAAACATACGATCATGGTAGATGAGTGAGGGACCACATGGTTGGCTCAGGTGGCGAAGAAATGGCACAACGAGATAGTTGGTGGCTGCAAGGGGCTGTTGGTTGTCGGTTGAGGACCATCTTGGAGAAAAAAATTCTCCTATGGATATCACCCACATAATGGTGGGTAACAAGTATGCCATGGAGCCTGAATATTTCCTTCATGAAGATTTGTGCAATAACAATGGCCTTATGGGTGGACTTAACAAGTATGAATGAGTTGTCTCGCTCAATTTGTCCACCACCACCATGATGGCATTATGTTGTCTTGGGGTCTTTGGCAATCCCGTGATGAAGTCCATGGATATGACTTCCCACTTCCACTCAAAGATTGGAATTGGTTACAATAGTCCAGTCAGATGCCTGCATTCCACCTTAACTTGTTGACACTCCAGACACTTGGCAATGTACTTTGCGACTTCCTTTTTCATACCTAGCCAATAATACATCTTGATAGCAGTAATCTTTTTCTAATATCCGAGATGACTTCAGTAAGGTCTTTTATGAAACTCGTCCAAAATGAGCTTCTTCAAGTTGTCCACACAGGCTATGTACCATCGATCTTTGAACTTTAACAACCCATCGTTTGTGAGTGTGTAGTTCTTACTTAATAGTCCCTCTAGCTCTTTTTGCAAATAATCCTTCACATACACGAAGTGTTCGTCCTATACCAATGATTCTTTAATCTTTTCCCTAATGCTTAAATGGCAATAGATTAAGGATGCCAAGTGGTTTACTTGCAGACTTCTGCTGAGCGTATAAACCACCATGTTCTCCTTATCCTTGATGTACTTGATTTTGAAGTCAAATTCATTGATAAGGGCTAACTGTCTGGCCTGTCTTGCATTCAATTTAGGCTGGTCGAACAAATATTTCAGCCATACATGGTCTAACATCAACAGAATTTCAGCCCGATCAAGTAATGTCTCCACATTTTTAATGTGTGATGATTGTTGTGAGTTTCAAGTCACGGGTGACAAAAAAAAATTGTGCTCATTTAACTTCCTTGATTCATAGCAAATTACATGTCCCTCCTGCATTAGTACTCTACCCAATCCTTATTTACAAGCATCTGTGCAAACTAAGAAGCCTTTCTCCGGATCAGCGATCCTCAAGTTGGGCGTGTGTGTGAGCAAATACTTGAGTTGCTCAAAGTTGGTTGTGCACTCTAATGTCCACCAAAACCTTACCCCTTTCCTCTGCAGGGTTGTGATTGGATGCTTAATTTTCAAAAAGTCAATAATATCCTACCAACCCCATAAACGATCTCACTTTTGTGACATTTCTAGGAGTGGGCCATTCCATGATGACCTTGATCTTCTTAGGGTCCACAACCACACCTTTTGAGATCACATGCCCAAAATATTGAACCTGAGTCTTAAAGAACTCACATTTACTAAATTTGGCATATAACTTGTGTTCCCTCAGTAACTGTAATATGGCCTTCAAGTGTTTCTTGTGCTCCTCTCTATTTCTTAGTAGACAACAATATTAGCCACAAATACTAGAGAGCATTTTTTAGAGCGGAAGAGCTGAGAGCATCATTTCCAAAAATCCTCAAGAGCAACGCATCCTAGGAGCATTCAAAAAAGACACCTAAAATGCCAAGATAGTTATAGAATATATGAAAACATGAATATTTGTACATCAATAAAGATAAAATTAAAAATAAAAATAAAAATAAAAAATGGTATCCATAGTACATTAATGATTAATCATTCAAGCATCAACCATATAGAATCTAGATTTTATCAATTAAAAACAAACATACAAATTTTTAGGCCATATAATAGAAAGTAGACCATTAACTTATGGAATGAAATAGGTAATCTAGCAATTGTCAACAATCACATGACCAAATAGTTATGTTTACAAAATAAGCCATCTACACACTGAAATATGAAGACAAAAAGGTCCAAATAATAAACTGAGCTAGTTGTTAAACACTTCTGTTAAATTTAAATGACAATGGTATGTTCTATGCTTGCAACAATTACTTCAATGTCCTTTTATTAGCCCAATGACGATTTCCAAGGTCTCTTGGACTTAGAATATTCGACTTCCACGCCAACCCTTAGGGGCTGCTGGCTGCCGACTAAGGACCATCGACGACGAAGATTTAATGCGCTAAGGAGAGCATGGATATATGTGCAAAGGTTTGTGGA
The DNA here is from genome assembly GCA_000404065.3 of Pinus taeda. Classification (NCBI taxonomy): domain Eukaryota; kingdom Viridiplantae; phylum Streptophyta; class Pinopsida; order Pinales; family Pinaceae; genus Pinus; species Pinus taeda. The sequence goes on from APFE031557453.1 coordinate 274,661, forward strand.
ATGGAAGAAAGGTAAGGTTAAGTGTGATTTATGAAATATTTCTATTATATGGGAATTATAATAGAAATAAGCAGGATTAATGTATTATGGTTTAAGCTGAGTTTTAACCAAAGTCTAAAATCCACGATATGGTTAATATGTGCGAGTAATAACAATTAACCAAAGATTATGAAGGATTTATAAGGTTCCGCTCAAAGGTTTATAAAGGTCCAGACTTTGGATAGTTAAATCAAACGTTTTCCGCATAGAGTTTATTGAAGGAGCATTAAACCTTGACTTGTGAAGGTTTTACTAAGTATGGAATTTTAAAATTCCTGGGACATGTATATGACATATTTTATATGCATATTGTGGGTATGTGCGGCTTAGGCTGCATCATTGTCAAAAGTTGCATTGTATGGTGATTTGTCTCCAGCTGAAAGCATTCTCTGTTGTGGAAAGCATCCGAGTATCATTTTGGATATGGGTATTATAATCGTGGCGGATAGTAATGACAAAATGTTTTACAACTATTGAGTTTGAATCCACATATCTTCACGCCCATGACCTGTAAACAGTATCGGCATCACCAGCGCTTGCGTAGGAAGCCACCACCGAGCTAAGGAGCAGTACCTTTATCTTGAAAATTGAAATCTTGACCGTTGTTGGTCTCTGCGAGAGCTTTTGTAACAAAGAATATTGTCAACGAGGCTACCAGTATCTGAAAGCTTCCTATGTTTCTGCGCATGTGGGAAGCTTGCACCATTAATGAATGGTCGGCGAGAGTCATTGAATTTAGAACTATTTAAACTGTTGAATTTGGTCTTATAAATTGCAACCATTTTAGCCATATAATTCGAGAGACTTATCTGATTTGTTCAATGAAAAGGACCAGAATTAATGCAATATTGGAGTTCTTGAAAACTCTGATACTATCTACTTCTGATGACACATTCCAAATCAACAAAGGCTCTCTCTCAGAAATTCAAACTTGTCTACAATATGCACAAGAACAGATTGCTTTTTTGCAGCTTGAATCTCAACTACAGCAGGAAGAATTACAACAGTGGAGTCATCATTCAGGATCTGTTTCTGTTCAAAAGATTGAAACAGACTCCCATAAACAGCAAGACAATAATGTTACAGTTGATTTAGATCCAGTGCCCAATAAAGCAGCAGAATTACATGCAGATGCAGAAGTTCAGTTTGCACTTCCCAAGCCCATCATCAGACCTTGGGAAGAGCTTGTCAGCAACAAGCATAGAACAGGCCTTGGATATGATAAGGAGGTTTCCTTTCATATTCCAGATTACTCAAAGCCCATTCAATTTCAGAGTGTTGGATTCCTTCATAACAATTCACCTTCAACTATTCCAGATTCTGCTCCTCTTCCACAGCAACAACAACAGATTGTGAAATGCCAAGACTGTGACCGAGTTGGCCATATGAAAAATCACTGTTTTGATCTTCATCCATGTAAGCACTGTCATAAAACCAGTCATTCTTCAAACAGATGCTTCAAAAACAAACCTCCTGCAAGAACAAAGATTCATCTTGGATGGATAGCTTCTTGGCAATGGGCATCAACAGCCAGGAAGATATTTCAGTCATATGTCCGAACTTGTTCTAGAGTATTGAACAGTCTTGCAGTTGAGTTTTCTCCATCATCTCACCTTGTATCTGACAAAGGGGGAAATGATGGTCATCTACAAGCTTCAAAGCCACATCAAGCGAGCCTGAGCCACAACCTGCCATACCAAATTCAAAGTTGTAGCCAGAGACAAATATGCCCCTGAGCATGCCTTCAGTCGGTGATACCTCTTCAAAGAATTGGGGACACTTCCTCTAGCAGAAGACTTCAGCTTCTTGCCAGTTTTGGAAGAGTTCCAGGAATTACATTAAGCATTCTAGAGTTGTCAGTCATCCTTAAACCATCACAGATTGAGACCTCCCTTTTCAAGTTGAGGTTCTCCCTTTTATGCGAGGTGAGACCTCCCTTTCATGGCTGAAGGTTTCCCTCTTCAAAACATCAAGAGCACTTCCTCTAACAGAAGACCTGAGCTTCATGCCAGACTTGGAAGAGTTTTGGGAACTGCACTAAGCATTCCAGTGTTGGTGGTCATCCTTAAACCACCTCCCTTATACCAACATTTCAAATAGCACATTTAGCGTAGTGCTGCCATGCATTTTTGCACATTTTGTATTACAACTCTCTTCTTGGACTCATACATAACCCTTCGGATTAAGGGGGGGAATGTTGGACACCTAATCCTCTAAGGGTTGGTGTGGAAGCTGAATAGTCTAAAGAAGTCCAAGAGACCTTGGAATACGAAACCAAAGGTCATATGAATGTACTATAAATGTATATCATTTGTTAATAATAGAAACGCTCTCATGCTTATCATTCATCTGTTGTTTCTGCCATGTATGTGTCTAACAAGTTCCAATAGCAATCACATAAACCATTAACGAAATTGACAATAATTGTAGATAGAACATAAACAATAAATGCGGAAAAACCCCAAGATGGGGAAAACCCTTTGATCAATTCCTCTTATTGTTATATCAAATGTTCAGTAGAGAGAGAGAGAGAGTACAATAGAGTCAAAATTGACTTGCTAATAGATGATTAAAACCAATGTCCAAAACAACCCTACCAAATCTACAATTATGCCCACAGTCAATAGCAATCAAATCAGCCCTAACTAGCCAATAGTCAATGGTCAAAGCACCTCTTCTTGAACTCGGTCAAAGGCAGTCAAACTCGGCCTTCTTTGTTGGTCGAAGTCAGCCCAAAATAGTCCCAAAATAGTCATTCAAAATCGATCAAAGTCTGCATTTCTTGTTGTAGTCAAACCTGTGGTCAATGTTGGTCAACTAACCTAGAAATCCTCGGTTCCTATGCCAATAAATGCGGCTTGTTGAGACAAAAAATTCTCCCTGAAAATCAAAGTCAAAAGATGACCAGAAAGTCAAAGTCAAAGTCAACATTGGTCAAACCCTAGTCAAACTGCATAAAATTTTAGAATTTTGTCCTCCTTCCTACCACACATGTGAGAAAATCAACTGGCCAATGGAGTATACGAACCAAGCAGATGAGGAGAGAGAAGAATGTGTGAGTTGATCAAGTGCCAAACGAAGGTGGAGGTCTCTCTTATTTATACAAGTCATTGAGGGTAAAAAGACATGTTTGTTGGGCTTCATGAGCCTACATGATGATGTGGTCGACCTTGACAATTTGCACATGTGTGGGCTTGACTTCAAAAACATATTTCTCCTTGTCCAAATTTAGTGATCTTTAGGTCGATTTAGGTCCTCCCAAAAACAGGAATTCAATGCAATAATTATCTACATCAAATGAGTTGTCCAAAGTGGAATTTGGCCCTAGTTTGCAATTTTAACACTCCCTCTCAACTAGGGAGAATTCCCTCTGCCAATATCTGACCATTGGTCATCATGTACAATCTCTGCATCTCATCTCAACTCTGTTGAACACTGATATAGATAATGAAAAGGAATTGATCAAGAGTGAGTCACAAGACCTTGCCACTCTCCACTGACAAAAGTCAATCCACATAACCAGGGATAGAACCCCAATCAAACTTGATCCCAGAACAAGTTGTTGAACACCATGCATCTTAGACATAGTGAGTACGACAGTACATGATGTGTCCATCTGTAGTGGTCCCTATCCACTTTTTCTAACTCATTGACTAGATGAGAGGTACTTCCCATGAATCCCAAACTACATAGTAGGATGTATGCTGGGGCATCCGCAGGAGAAGGTGAACCACTCATCTTGCTCATATGCCATAGGAGAAGGTGAACCACTCATCATATGCTTATATCATCAACTATAGGGGAAGGTGAACCACTCACCCTATACACAGCAACCTATAGGGGAAGGTGAACCACTCACCTTATGGTCGCTAATAGCTCTAAGAAGTACCCCAAGCCCCCAGGAGCTCCTAGAGCTCAATGTCCAACTCAAGCGGGACCCTCATGAGAGGGTGATTCCACGACTCCAAGGCTCTCCCGGAAGGTTAAGACTTTGACCTTCCCCAAGGGCTTCGTGAGGATGTCAGTAATTTAATCATCAGTCTTGATGTGTTGGAGCCTTATTGTTCCCCATTGTACCATATCCCGAATAAAGTGGTAGCTAATATCAATATGCTTAGAGCGGTTGTGAAACACGGATTCTCTAAAAGGCAAATCCCACTTTGGTTATCGCAGTGGGACATTGTGGTATTCAGCAGGTGCTCAAATAGCTCACTAAAGAGCTTCCTCAACCAAACATCTTCACAACAGGCCATACTAGCTACAATATATTCGGCCTCGGCAGTGCTTATAACAACTAATTTCTGCTTCCTGCTCATCCATGAAATTGAAGCAGATCCCAATGAGAAGCAACATCCTAACGTGCTCTTTCTATCCACCACATTACCATCCCAGTTAGCATCAAAATACCCAAGTAGCCTCAAATTCCCAGTAGTGTATCTCAGCCCATAGTTGATTGTGTCATCGGAGTAGACACAAACTTGCATTCCACCATCCCACATCTCTCTAGCAGCTTCACAATGTATTTTCCCTGAGAAAGGAAAATCTCACCTAGCTTTTGCGAGACCTCTAGGCCTAGGAAGTAATGCATCAAACCTAGGTCCTTCATCTCGAACTCGGAAGTCAACTCCCTCTTACATTGATAAATGAGAGGGCCTGCACCTATTAGAAAAAGACCATCAACATAAAGGACCAAAATAAGAGGCATGTCCTTTTCAACCTTGAAGTACAGGTTAGAATCAGCATAGCTCCTTGTAAATCCCAACTTCATAAGATAACTATCAATTCTTTCATACCAATCCCTAAGGGCTTGCTTCAACCCATAGAGGGCTTTCTTCAGTCAGCAGAGGCATACATGTGTCCTTATATCTTGAACTTCAAACCCCTGAAGTTGTTCCAAGTAGACTTCCTCCTTAAGCAAGCCATGCAAGAAAGCAATTTTGACATCCATTTGATGTAGGCTCCATCTCTGATTGGCAGCGAGAGCAATAATAGGTCAGATAGTGGTATATCGAGCAACCGAAGCAAATATTTCGTCATAGTCCACTCCTTCCTTTTGAGAGAAGCCACGAGCTACGAACCTAGTCATATATTTTTCAGCACTACCATCAGCTCCATGTTTAACTTTGTAAAGCCATTTAAAGGTGACCACAGACTTGTCCTTAGGTTTAGGCACCACGTCCCGAACATCATTCTTCATGATCGATTCATATTCCTCATTCATTGCATCTTTCCATACTTGGTGCTTTACAGCTTCTTCAAACATGTGTGGTTCAACTTGAACAATAATACTCATGCCAGTCAAGTAACCTTAATACCTGTTCGGTTTCTTACTTTTGTGAAATGTCACTCTTGGAGTAATATGTCTTTCAGCATCTTCGAGAGTATCTTTGAGCCACAGTGGTTGTTTCCTTGAGGTAGAGGGATCACCAGGAGGTGGATCAATAAGATACATCAGACCATCAACATTGGGCATAGGCTCATCCATTGGAGGTTCATCTTGTTTTTCCACAACATCATTATCATCCTTTCTTGAGATGGGGAGATCTTTGGCTTTCCCAAGGGTGATGTCTTCATCAAAGGTGACATCACAGCTTACTTCTACATCTCTTTAACCAGGTACAGAGATTCTATATGCTTTTGAATTTTCACTATAGTTAACGAATATACCTTTTTTTCCAGAGGCTTCCAACTTATTCCTTTTCTCTTAGGCACATGAAAGTATACAAGACAACCAAATATTCTAAAATGAGAAACATCAAGCTTCTTATCAATGAAGACTTCCTAGGGTGCCTTGAGATCCAAACTTTGATGTGGGCTCCTATTTTGAACATATATGGCAATATTGGCAACTTCTCCTCATAAGAAGTTCAGTAGACCTTGATCATAGATCATGGCACAAGTGGCTTCCATAATTGTTCGATTCTTCCTTTCAGCGACCCCATTATGTTCAGGAGCGTATGGAACAATTGTCTCCCTGTTAATGTCAACCTCTGCGCAAAATTCATTGAATTCATGTAATGTTCCTAAGGGAAATTTACAATGATAACCACAGCAACATAGCAAAAACACACATAAATTTCACACAATATTAAACACCCAGAAAATGCCTAAAAATTTACGTTGAGTTGAGCCATTTATTAAGATAAATGTTGGGTTACAATATGATATCAGAAGGCATGCGCCTGGGCTTGCCCAAGGCAAGCTAGCAAAGCCCAAGTGATGAAAACAAGTGCCCTAACTACTGTGTAGTTGTTCCCACTATGGCCCTACGCTAAACACCTAGAAAATTGAACTGTTAGATGTGAAAAATGGCTGATTTGACCCCCTTCCGGTGCTCAGAAAATTCTGAGAAATTAACCCCTGCCTCTCCTCTAATAACCCACCAAAACCCAAAAAGGGTTTGGCCAAACACTAAACCCGGATTTTGGCCCAAATTCTTCTAGCTCCCTTGCTGTTGGGTATTTCGACCCACCTATAAATTCCACTACTGAAGACTCCCAATATTGATGAGATATTCAACAAATCCCCTTCTAGAACTCCTCCTCAAGTCTCAGCCCCAAACTCCTCTTCCTCCAAGTGTCCCAATGTGGCATGAATAGGTACTGCGTAGGCTCACGCAGTCTTTGCTGAACCACAACAAGGCTCCCGATCAAACTGAAGATGATGAAGACTCCCTCCTAGGGCTGGCAATCGAGATCCACCGAAGCAAGGATGAGATTCTCGCCTGAAAATATCTTGCGCTCAACAACACATGCAGACTTGGCTTCCAGCTCAAGCGCACTAATGAGAGTGAAAGTTCAAATGATCAAAGATGCCCAAAATGAGTGCCTCCTATTTTGTCATTGTGCCTCCAATTTGCTTATGTGGGACCCAGTTGAATTCCTCCGTCCTTTCCCTCCAAGAGTGTGTATTTCCAAGAGGGGAGTGTATTCCCTCTTTGGTGTGGCCCCCACCATCCACTAACCATTCGATTTTTCCCTTTCTCCTATGTTGGGCATTTACTTTAGCTTCAAAACTTCAAGTGGGGTCTTGCAACCCACTTTTTGTTAAAATTGGCAACTAGGGCCAAACTCCATGTGGGTCATCTTATTAATGCAAGCTAATATTTTTCTTGGATCCCTCTCATCGAGAGGTGTAGGATTGATCGAAAGATCATCCGATTCCGATAAATATTCATGGAGTTATCAATTTATTTGCGTTATAAGAGAATTCGTCAAGGTCGGCCAGCAACCAAATAAACCCCACATGTGCTCAACGTTTCAGTATAAATAGAGGTGGCCTTCAAGTCATTTCAACACACTTGGGATCTCTTCCTCTCTCTACTTGTCTTTGGGTTTTAGTAGGAGGAGAGATCCTAAGGAATAACGTTGCCTTGATCCCAAAGGGCAGAAAGCCGGAACTACCGGAACTGCTGGAACTACCGAAACTACTGGAATTGTCTGAAAAGCCAGAACTACCTGAAAACCCGGAACTGCCTGAAAAGCCGAAACCACCGAAATTGCCAAAACTGCCTGAAAAGCCAGAACTATCAGGACTGTCGGGACCGCCAGAATTGCCGGGAACAACCGAGAACAGCCTGAACTGCCAAAACTTCCAGGCACTGCCAAAACAGTCCGAGCATTTGTCTCCGAAGGAGAGCAGCATGCAAGGGAGAGCTAACTAACATTGGGACAGTTGTATGGTACTTAGCAGCAAATACACCAAGCATGCAATGTTACAGCTAGCATGCAACAACAAGCATGCTAAGGACAAAAAGCATGCTAGGGACAACAAGCAAGCAAGGTGCAGCCAACACATGGGTCAGGATGGCAACATGGTGCAGCAATGGCACATAATGCAATACAGTGATGGGTATAGTCATGATTAATGAAGCGTGATGAGATGCAGCATAGTGATGATGGGTGCAGCATGGTGCAGCGCGGTGAGGTGCAGCATGATGATGAAATGCAGCACAGCGATAGGTGAAAGAGTCACCTTGGAGAATTAGTTGAAGGAGCATGTCTTCAATTGATCTCATGTATGATCTTCTTAGATATGATCTATGCTCTTATCTAGATAAGTCAAAGTGTTGACTTCTGTTGTAAACGTACTATCTCTCTCTCTCTACTGAACTACTGAAGAACATATAAGAAGAATTGATCAAGGGTATCCCCACATTGGGGTTTGTCCCTAGCTAGCACAACATCTTGTGTCCTCTTGTCTTGGCTTGTCTTCTACGATTTATATTTATGTTCTATCTGCAGTTTAGTATAATGTTGATATCATTGCTAATCTGGAAAAGATATGGAGCTAACTGTGAAAATTGAAATAAATTGCTCTAAGCATAGAACATACCTAAAATTAACATGGTATCAGAGCTGAGGTGAAGACAATGCCCAAGCAAGAGTGAAAGAGCAATCACTGAAGACAGTTGGGAAAGGACAAAAGGATCAGTGGATTCCTCATCCTTCTTCAAATTCACCAAGGGTGAAGTTGAAGCAGAGAATATTATCATAATGGAGCAGCGGAATATGGCCTACCTAAAGATCACTTCATTGGAAGACCGGATCTCAGGGTGGAAGGAAAGGCAGATAACTAGTTCGACCATTATGCAGAGGAGTGTCCGAATGGCAGGGACACATCACTTGATGATGATAACAATCATTCTAGGGACAAAGGAATGACAGGTAATGCAAGTCATCAAGGAAATGGCCGACTCTTTAAAGAAAGCAAGGAACCCCAGGTATGAAGAATCAAATGTTGTTTCTGATAAGATAAAGAAGCGTTATCTTGTATTGGTCCTACCTAATGTGAGTCAAATGGTGATAGGGATGTCTGAATTCAAGTAGAGAATTAAGGTACATGTCTGAGATGTACCGAAGAAAAATCTTACAAGGGAACTATTCCCCTCATGTAGCAAGTCCACAGGTTTGGAACAACCCGAGGGGTTTGAGATTGATGATTAGGAATCTCACATATGTAGGTGGAAGAAAGCCCTCTATGGCTTGAAGCAAAACTCCCCAGGCGTAGTATGAGAGGATTGATAGTTGTCAGATGACGCTGAAATTCACTAAGAGTGAAGCCGATCCAAACCATTGTTTGAAGGTTGTGGATGACAGACCTATCATACCGGCACCTTACGAGGACGACCTATTTCTGACAGGTGCAGACCCTCTTATTTGCAGAAGTAAGAGGGAGTTGGATTTCGGATGTGGAATGATAAACTACAACCCTGTGACTACCTCGAGGATCTTAACTTTCAGAAGTTATATGGTAGTGATGTCGGACCAGATTTTTGAAATGCCTCTGAGTTTCATAAACTCATTCGTGTTGATGTTCTTGGTGAACTTCCGTCCGGACATATGTTTTGCAGTTAGCATGGTGAGCTCATATTTGGTTGAGCCTCACTAGATTGGTGCCAAGAATCTTATGAGGTGTCTTCGGGGCACAATCTCTCATGGATTGAGATACACTACCGGAAATATGAAACTACCTGATTATTCGAATGATGCCTGGACAGGCAGTTTGGAGGATCACTAAAGCACTTCTCAGTGCTGATTCTCTTTGGATTCTGCTTCGATATCATGGATGAACAGGAAGCAAAAGTCGGTTGCTATAAGCACCGCCGAGACCGAATACATAGCTACAAGTATGATCTCGTGTGAAGCTGCATGGTTGCAGAAGCTCTTAAGTGAGTTGTTTGTACACATGATGAATACCACTATGATTCTCTATGACAACCAGAGTGAGGATTCGATTATTGAGGATGTATTTGATGATTGCTCCAATAGATAGACATCAGACACTACCTTATCTGCGAGATGGTAAGTCGATGAGCGAGGAGGCTCCATCGCATTGGGACTGATGTACAGGTCGCAGACATTTTGTCTAAGCCCCGGGGAAAGGTCAAATCTGTGACTTTCCCGAACAACTTGGAGTCGTTGAGAGACCTTCTTATAAGGGTCTTGCATGTTGCATGCATTGAGCTCTAGGAGCTCTGGGGGGCTTGGGGGCAACATACGACCACGGGGAAACTCACCCTCCCCTGGTGGTGCACTATGTACAAGATGACAGGTTCAACCTTCCCGTATGATACCCCGTGGCAACTATGGAACCAGATGATTAGTTCTCCTATGAGTCGGGATGATTAGTTCTCCCATGGCAACTGTGGAACAGGATGATTAGTTCTCCTGTGGGCCGGGATGATTAGTTTTCCTGTGGCAACTGTGGAATAGGATGATTAGTTCTCCTGTGGACTGGGATGATTAGTTCTCTCGTGGCAACTGTGAAACAGGATGATTAGTTCTCCTCTCCTGTGGGCCAGGATGATTAGTTCTCCCGTGCCAACTGTGGGGCAGGATGATTCGTTCTCCTGTGGACAGGATGATTAGTTCTCCTGTCGAGGCATCCTACCCAGGTAGTCTGGGACTCATGGGAAGTACCTCTCATCTGATCAATGAGCAGGGAAATGGGGTTAGGGACCATAAAAGTATTATCGATGGACGCATCGATGTATCTACCGTACTCCCTATGCTAGGATGACCTCCATTGATATGGGATCAATGAAACTCTGGGATCAGCATGAGTGGTTTGAGACACTCTCTTGTGATATTGATCTGGGATCAATAAAACTGACTTCGGGCCAGTAAGAGTGATGTGACACACTATCTTCAGATGAAACTGACTTCGGGTCAGTAGAGAATGGTATCAGACATTCTCGATCAATTCTTCTTCTTCATGGTTCAACAAAGCAGTGCAGTGCAAACTCCATGTGGGTCATCTTATTAATGGAAGCTGATATTTTTCTTGGATCCCTCTCATCGAGAAGTGTAGGATTGATCTAAATATCATCTGATTCCGATAAGTATTCATGGATTTATGAATTTATTTGCGCTATAAGACAATTCGTCAAGGTCGGCCAGCAACCAAATAAACCCCACATGTGCTCAACATTTTAGTATATAAATAGAGGTGGCCTTCAAGTCATTTTAACAACTTGGGATCTCTTCCTCTCTCTACTTGTCTTTGGGTTTTAGTAGGAGGAGAGATCCTAAGGAATAACGTTGCCCTGATCCAGAAGGCAAAAAGCCGAAACTGCCGAAAAAGCCAGAAAAGCCAGAATTGCCAGAAAAGCCAAAACTGCTGGAAAAACTGGAACTGTTAGAAAAGCAGGAAAAACCGAAACTGCAGGAAAAGCCGGAACTGCCGGAAAAGCCAAAAAAGCCAGAAAAGCCAGAAAAGCTATAAATGTCGGAACTGCCGGAAAAGTCTGGACTGTCGAGACTACCAGAACTACCGGGAATAACCGGAACTGCCAGAACTGCCGAAACAGCCGAAGCATCTGTCTCCGAAGGAAAGCAGCATGCAAGGGACAGCTAACTAACATTGGGACAATTGTATGGTACTTAGCAACAAATACACCAAGCATGCAATGTTACAGCTAGCATGCAAGGGACAACTAGCATGCAACAACAAGCATGCTAAGGACAACAAACATGCTAGGGACAACAAGCAAGCAAGGTGCAGCCAACACATAGGTCAGGATGGCAACATGGTGAAGCAATGGCACATAATGCAGTACAGTGATGGGTACAGTCATGATTAATGAAGCATGATGAGATGCAGCATAGTGATGATGGGTGCAGCATGGTGAGGTGCAGCATGATGACGAAATGCAGCACAACGATAAGTGAAGAAGTCACCTTGGAGAATTAGTTGAAGCAGCATGTCTTCCACTGATCTCATGTATCATCTTCTTAGAGATGATCTATGCTCTTATCAAAATAAGTCAAAGTGTTGACTTCTGTTGTAAACATACTATCTCTCTCTCTCTGCTGAACTATTGAAGAACATATAAGAAGAATTGATCAAGGGTTTCCCCACATTGGGGTTTGTCCCTGGCTAGCGCCACATCTTATGTCCTCTTGTCTTGGCTTGTCTTCTACGATTTATGTTTATGTTCTATCTGTAGTTTACTTTAATGCTAATGTGATTGCTAATCTGGAAAAGATATGGAGCTAATTGTGAAAATTGAAATAAATTGCTTTAAGCATAGAACATACCTAAAATTAACACTTTTCCTAAGTAAAAGTGCAAAATATGACAAAATTGGAAAAATAGATATTTCCCCTTAACAATATTGTTGTGGGAATATCACAATCATCCTCACCAAAATGTTGCTTGTCCTCAAGCAACTGAAAGCATGGATGCTGGAGTATGTGCTCTCCCTCCCAAGTGACATCCTCATCAGGTAGATTCCACCATATGATCAAGAACTCTTTGATGACCTTGTTCCGCAAGTGTCTCTCACGAGTGTCCAAAATAGTCTCAGGCACCAAAACCAGATGCCCCTTATCATCCATGGGTGGTAACTCTGTAGTTGTTGCCCCAGTGCCTTTTTCAGAAAATACACATGAAAAATGTTGTGAACTCGGCTCCCTGTGGGTAGCTCTAGCTCCAAGGTTACTTGGGAGCGAGAGCGAAAGCAGGGAGCAGGAGCGGGAGCCACATTTTTAAAAGCTCCCGGTTTGGGAGCAAATTTTTATATAATATATATTTTTATATATTTTTAATCATATATGTCAACAAAAGCATGTAGAATGATGAATTAGATATAAAAAGCATAAAAACTTAGATTGAACCATATAACATCAATCATCTAGAAGTTATAATCTTCATCAACCACGTCCACAAGTTAGTAACATACAACATATAGAGTCTTGTGATTCATCAATTTTGAAGTTTCAAGCTTTCAAAATTCAATACATAACATTAATCATCATTAATCACCAAAATTATATAAAAATTCTAACATGAAATGAAATGTTATAAAATGAAATGAAATGAAACAACTTTCAACTTTCACAAAGCATCATATTCATAATTCATTACCAATGAGTTATAATTGCCAACTTCAAACTTCAAACTTAAATTGTCATATAATGTTTACAAAAAATATCATAATAAATATGAAAGAGTCGATAGTTATAAAAACTACTAGAAACTAGAAAAGACAAATAAATCTATTATCTATTGCTAATGCTTGGGCCTCTTTCCGCCATGAGAAATGTCTAATTTTTTAGTCTTGTTGGAAAATCAGGATCTTTGTCATTAATATCACCCTTAAGCATTAATATCCAGAGGTATCTTTGTCATTACCTCTGGATCTGTATAGGGATCTTTGTCATTAATATCACCCTCTAAGCATTAACATAAGATAGAAAAAACATAGCATGTCAAGTCAAGATTTTATTTGAGTGATGGGTACATTTTTAGTAGGGTCATGATAGAGGAGTTCGACAACCAATGTCACTAACATCAAGGTACATAGAGGGATTGGTGCTCTTGATTAAATACGAGTTCCATGCCCTAATACATGACAAAATCCAATGGAAACATTGCAATCCCCCCAATCCTGAAATCTTGAAAAACTGATAAGTATGTTGGATTTTGAATGAGATCTAAAATTCTACTTTGTCCATATGAAATCCAATGAGGTTGGAACCACTCTCAAACATCCTGAGTCATTTCATGGTAATGTTAAAAATTTAAGTAAAAGGATGAAAATGAAGATTAAGGACAAATCGCATATCACTACTAGGGCCATAGGCTTGATCATTAGACTGCCCCACTCAAAAATTAAAGTTTCTTTGAAAAAAATTGCATTTGGAATGTTTTTGCTAAATGAAAATTTACAAAAAAGTCTAGGGAGCGAAAATTTCGCTATCTGCGGGAGCTATTTCAGGAGCGGGTTCGAAGGGGGGAGTCGCTTCCCCACAACCCTGTCCAACTCATTTGCTACCTCTCCAACCCTCCTGGTGACCCTCTACAGCCTATACAAGTGGGGCTTGAGCTTTTCGACCCCCTTCTGTTTGAGCATGGACTGTTTGTACGATTGAAGCCTCAGGAAAACTAGATCCCCAACCTCAAACTGCCTCTCTACTCGGCCCTTGTCAACATAGAGCTTCTGTTGGTTCTGCGCAGTTTGTCGATTGTCCTTGAGAGCCCGTAGGATATCCTGGCTCTCCTATATCCGATCCTTGGCCCTTGGTGCCCGGCTGTCTCCAATCATATCAACAAAAGTCAATGCATCATAACCGTACAAAGCTCGGAATGGGGACATACCTATGGACATGTGGTACGTTGCGTTGTAGGAGTACTCGCCCAAATGCAACCACCGTATCCATGCACGTTGTTGGCCCGTCACATAGTTGTGTAAATAGCCCTCCAACCACTTGTTTACAATCTTTGTCTGCCCATCGATATGGGGGTGATAGCTAGTGCTTGGGGTGAGCTCAGTATCCACCAGCCAAAATAACTCCCGGCAAAATCCCCCCAAGAACTGGATGTCCTGATCACTAACAATAGTCTTCGGAAGACCATGAAGTTGAAACACCTCCCTGAAAAACAGTTAAGCCACCTATGAAGGCGAAGATCGGGCAGGAATAGTGAAGAAGTGGGTGAATTTGGTTAATCGGTATACCACTACATAAATGCAGTCCTTGCCTTGGACTGTAGGCAACCCGGTGATAAAATCCATCGAAATACTCTCCCATTTCCCCTCAAGTATAGGAAGAAGTTGTAACAATCTAGCAAGGTGTACCTGCTCACCCTTGTTCCTCTAGCACATATAACACTCTTGAACATGCCTCAAAACATTACCCTTAAGTCTCTTCCATGCAAAACGCCCCCTGATAGCCCTATATCTTTTGGTCAGTCTTCCATGAAGACGCACCCCCCCAGGATGGGGGATGCGCCCCGGTGCTCCCCCACACTTTGGGGAAGGGGCAATGTTTCCCCCACGTCCCCTTTTTGGGGAAACTCCGAGGGTACATTTTTCTGGTGACGAAACACAACTCCTTTGCGGGGAGGACGGCGGGACGTCAGGGGGGACGCAAGGGGGAGCCCATTTTTTTGTCTAATAATTTTTATAAAACATTAAAAACTAAAAACAAAACACATTTAAATATATAAAAAAATGACACTATATTAAAACTTAAAAGTTGTTAAAACTTCAAAAAAAATTATATTAGAATTTAAAACTTAAAAAATAAAATAAAAACAATAACAAAAATAAAAATAAAAACTTAAATTATATTAAAACTTAAGACTTAGCATTTATTAATATTATTGAGTACTTTTTGAGAAATTCACTAGTATTTCACTGCTCAGTGCTTTCTTTGTCTACTTTTAATTTAGTATTCTATGGCTATTTTAGACTTCAACATAAAGTCAATGTCATTATCATATGATGAATTTGCTTTTTATCATTTTTGAAAATTTGATGCGAATTGCATAATTTCTATCAAACCAAGAGGTAACTCCTCAAATGTAATCGTATTATTCATTCAGGTTGTTCATTATATAGAAGAGGGAGTGACTATTCAGTTCATCTCCCGATGATTCTCCATGAGATGATATTTTGTATTGATGTGCTTCGTTCGATCATGGAACTTTGGGTTCTTGGCCAACTTTATTGCTGAGGTATTGTCAATCATAAGTGGAGTCGACTGTACTTGTTTTACGTGCCAATCTTCCAAAACTTTCCTAAGCCACACAATTTCTTTTGTTGCCTCGGCTGTTGCCACATATTCTACCTCTGTTGTGGAATTTGTTGGAACTAACTGTTTGTGTGATCTCCAGAAGACCGCTCCTGATCCAAGACTCATAGCATAACCTGAAGTAGATACCCCAGTTCCTTTGTCTCCATCGAAGTTTGAATCAGAGTATCCAATCAAGTTGAAGCCGCCCACCTATGTATACTTGATTCCAAAGTCTTGAGTTCCCTTCAAGTACTTTAGAACTCTTTTTGCAGCAGACCAATGTCCCTCACAAGGCTTTTGCATAAACCTGGAGAGGATTCCAACCGCACACGAAATGTTTGGTCTGGTAGTAGTTAGGTAGTTGAGACTTCTTACAAGTTGTCTATACTTTGTTGCATCCTCAAATTCTTTTCCTTCAATGGATCTGAGCTTTAAGTTTTGTTCCATTGGAGTAGTCAGAGGATTGCATTCAGTCATGCCAAACCTATTCAACAGATCTGCAATGTACTTCTTTTGAGAAAGGAATATGTACTTCAGATGTTGAGTTACTTCAATACCAAGATAGTAATGAACATAGCCCAATCAGTCATTTCAAAACCTTTGCTCAATTCCTTCTTTATGGATGCAATGTAGCTCTCATTATTCCCTGTCATCAAAAGATCATTTATATATACCACAAGATATACAATTGGTTTGCCAATCTTCTTAACAAACAAAGTTGCATCGTCAAGATCATAATGTTTGAAATTGAGTTTCAAAAGATGCTCAGTTAGTTTTTCATCCCAAGCTCGCGGTGCTTGTTTGAGGCCATACAAAGATTTCACAAATTTGCATCCTTTATGTTCATGTCCTTTTACAGCAAATCCTTCAGGCTAGGACATAAAAACATTTTCTTTTAGATCTCCATTCAAGAAAGTAGTTTTTACATCCATTTGATGGACTTTCCAACCGTTCTGAGCTGCCTAGGGCAAAGAGTGTCCGGATGGTAGCCCATTTTGTTGTGGGGGCAAAAGTCTCCTCATAATCAACCCCTTCCTTCTGTGCAACACCTTTTGCCACAAGCCTGTCTTTGTGCTTATTGAGTGAGCCATCACCTTTATACTTGTTCTTGTAGACCCACTTGCAGCCAATTGGTTTGGTTCCCAATGGAGGATCAACCAGCTTCCAAGTGCCATTTTTTATCAAGGCATCATACTCCTTTTGCATTGCTTCTTTCCATTCATCATGAGAAGCAGCTTCTTTGAAGGAAGTTGGTTCAAACTCTGTAGACAAATTCAATTCACAATCATAAGAAACATCCATGTCAACAGGAGAATCAGAGTCATCTACATCACCTCCATTTTGTCAGGTTGAATTTCTAGTTCCTATCTTTCCAACCTCATCAGGATGAACATTTTCAAGCAGAGTTGCGGGGGAGCACCCCCCCCCTTCGAACCTACTCCCAATCCACGCTCCACATGGGAGCGGCTCGGGAGCGAGTCGGGAGCACGCTCCCGATAAAAAAATTTGCGCTCCCTGCCAAAACAGGGAGCGTCGCTCCCGGAGGGAAAATTAAAGCCCGAGAGCGATCAGGGAGTGATCGCTCCTGAGCTTTTAATTTTCGCTCCGGGAGCGAATCGCGCGAAGACAACAAATATTAAACAAACAAAAAAATTCGCAAACGCCAAAAAAAAAATTATTTAAAAAAAATGTTTTAAAAGGGCTTGGGGGGCATATTTTATTTCATTTGAGGAGAGCCAAGGAGATTGTGCAAAGGAGCAAAGATGAGCGAGGAGCGAGCGCCGAGGAGCAAGGAACAAGCCCGCAAGGAGGTTAATAACTTAGTCATTTAGTAGTTTAAACTTTAGTTACTTAGTAATTTAGTAATTTAGTTTAGTTTAGTTAGTAATTTAGTAAATATATAACTTAGTTAGTAAATGAATCATAAATCTAATAAATTAAATTAATTTTCTCATTCCCATTCCCATTAAATTTTACAGATTCAAAAGCCTACAAATATCAAACATCATGGACCTGGTTATATTTCTTGGCATTTTCTTCTTCTTGGTCCCTTTTCTGGTTATTATGGTGATGGAGAGTAGGAAACAGAGGGGCCAAAATGAAGAGGGGGATGACGAAACTGGAAAAAGTGGATTTGATGAAAACCCCGGTGAGGAGGAGCTGGAGGAGGGTGAACATGAGTCTCAAAAAACTAAACAAGACCAAACCCCATTGTGGAAATATGTTAACAGGCCTGAAGCAGGGAAAGAGGGTGGAACCACTAAATTTCATTGCCCCCATTACAACAATAATTACACAGGTTCATACACCCGTGCCAGAAAACACCTCTGCGGGAAAAGACCATGGGATAGAGATAAACAAATAGGAATCAAACTTGTGCAACTGTGTCAGCAGCCGATAGAGCCAAATACATAAGGGAAGAGCAGGAAGCCTAATACAAATCTAAAAAATCAAGGGGTTTCTTTGAACCAAGCTCACAATCACAAGCACAAGGAACTCCTTCAGCATCCTCCCAAGGCAGTGGATATGGAGGCATAGGGTCACCAGCTTTAAGGTGTAGGAATGATGTGGATTCAAAAGTTTACAGGTTTCTCTATGCATGTGGGATACCATTCAATGTTCTTCGCTCACCTTATTGGCACGAAATGGTTTCTGCCATAAATGATGCCCCTAAAGGATACAAGAACCCTGGGTATGACAAGGCAAGAACCGTTGGCCTTGATAATGAAAAAGCAAAAATATCACATTCTTTGAATAGAATGACAAGTGCTTGGACTGAGCATGGGGTGTCCATCGTATCTGATGGATGGACAAATGTAAAAGGCAAGCCATTGATAAGTGTTCTTGCTGTGTCTATTAGTGGTGCCATCTTTCTAAATGCATATGATTACTTAGACAAGTTCAAAACTGCCATCAACATTGCATAAGCATTACTTGAAACAATTGACCGTATTGGGCCATACAATGTCATCCAAGTCATCACTGATAATGCTCCTAATTGTAAGGCAACAGTAACAATTATTGAGGATAAATACCCCAACATATTTTGGTCTAAGTGTTTGGTTCACACATTGAACCTTTTGATGCATGATGTTGTTAAGAACAAAAATGAATAATACAAATGGATTGGTGATTTGTACAAGAAAGGCAAATAAATGATAAAATTTATTACAAATCATAGCAATACCCATGGCCTTTTCCGCAGTCACTCAAGATTGGAGTTATTGAAGATTGCGAAGACTAGATTTGATAGCTATTACCTCACCTTCAAGCACCTTTTGAAGGTAAGAGAGTCATTGGCTAGCATGGTATCAAGTCCATACTGGCAGGTATTAAAGGAAAGAGCTACAAATGCAGCTGACAGGCAAGGTTTTGAACTGGTGGAGGAGGCGGCTCTTGATGGTATGTTTTGGTCAAGTGTGAGGCAAGTATTGGATTTCACCAAGCCCATTTATCACATGATTCGGTTTGCAGATACAGATAAACCAGTCATTGGTGAGGTGTATGAGCAGATGGATACCATGTTGGGGCAAATAAAAGATATTGTTCATAACAACGATCCCGACTTGTACACACTGATTCACGATTGTGTGTGTGTACGGTGGAATAAATTTAATATTCCACTACATTGCTTGGCGTATATCCTTACGCCAAAATACTACTCTACATCTTGGTTGGGCCAACCTGCACCAGGGGGTGGGATTAGGACCAAACCTCATTTAGATGCAGAGGTAACTAGAGGATATTTGGATGCATTAGAAAAGTTGATACCTGACAGGGAGGAATGTGTAGCTGTGCGCCTTGAAATAGGCAGATACTTCAGTGGCACTGGTTTGTTTGGTACCTTCCATGCAATGGAAGATAGACAGATTTGATTCTCTCATATGGTGGGAAACATATGGCAACCAGGGACTTTTGCCAAAATTGGCATAAAAAGTTCTATCACAGGTTGTAAATACTTCTTCTGCAGAGAGGTGTCGGCGCACCTACAGCGTCATACATAATGTGAAAAGACACAGACTCAATGAAAACCAAGCAGAAAGCTTGGTTTATGTGCACTACAACTTGGAGGTTGTTGAGTCATTACTGTGATCGGGCTTATGAGGATCCCACATATAAAATTTGAGACAACCACCCAAACGATGACAATTTGGAAGATGGCACTATACATCTTGAAGAAATGGAAAAGGAACTTATAAGGGATGAAGATGAAGCAGCTGCAGCAGCCATGCCACCTCTACCATCCAGTAGCAGTGCTCGAGTTCCGAGTCTTGTTTCTTTGTTGTCGCCACCTCCTTCTACACCCTCACGTGGAGGGCATGTGCCTTCTAGTTCTGGTTGTCGATTTGTGCGGGAGACTCCTAGAAGACCACCACGACCTGCTCATACAAGAGACTCTCGTGGCAAGGGCCACATGTAGATTTACGGTTTACTTGTCTTTTCTAGTTTCTATTAGTTTTCATAATTGTTGAGTCTTGAGTCCTTGACTCTTGACTCTTTCATATCATAATCATATTTTTTGTAAACAATATATGGCTGTGACAATGAAAGTTTGAAGTTTGAAGTTGGCAATTATAACTCATTGGTAATGATTGTGAATTATGAATATGATGCTTCGTGAAAGACTAAAGTTGTTTCATTTCATTTCATTATTCATAATTCATTTTATAACATTTCATTTCATGATAACAGTTAGAACTTAGAAATATCTAAGATATTATTTCTTGTAATGGTTAAACTTAGCTTACAAGTATAACTTTGGTGATCAATGATGATAAATGTTATATATTGAATTTTCAATTTTGAAAGCTTGAAGTTGAAACTTTAAGATTGAATTTGATGGATCATGATTCACGAGACTCAATATGTTGCAGTTGTAATATGTATGTTACTAACTTGTGGACATGGTTGATGAAAATTATAACTTCTAGATGATTGATGTGATATGGTTCAATGATCAATCTATGTTTTTTTATGTTTTTTATATCTAATTCATCATTCTACATGTTTTTGTTGACATATATGTATCAAAAATTAAAAAATATAAAATATATATATATATTTAAAAAATCGCTTCGAGATTCGCTCCCAAACTAAGAGCTTCTAAAAATGTTGCTCCCGCTCCCAAGTAACACTGCTTTCAAGTGTCTTTGTCAACCACTTTGGGGGACCTTTCTAAGATGGTCCAGGCTGCTCCATTGATTGAGTTGAGACTGAATCAAGATTGAGTCTCCCAATTCTGTCAATCACATTACTCAAAGTATCATCCGTTGTTGGAGTTTCATGCGGGGGAGAGAGTGCTTCAAAAGAATATTCCACAAGTTGATCTAGTATAGGAATCCCCCCTTCAAGATGTGAAATCTGATTATCAAATTCTTGAAATGATTTTGCATTTGCGAATCTATCCATGCGATCAAGTTGTCGCTCAACAACATTGTCAGTTTTGGATGATTCAAGAAAGATTACATCTCTAGATACAACAAACTTTTTATTGACTTCATCATAGAGACAGTATGCTTTGGAGGTGTTTGAATACCCCAGGAAGATACACTTACGACTTCTTACACCAGGTTTGTTTCTATGTACCTTTGGTATCAAGGGATAACATGTGGAACCAAAGACCCTGAGATGTTTTACTGAAGGAATGTGCCCATACCACATTCCATAAGGAGTCTTGTTTCTAATAGCATTAGATGGACATCTATTCTTTACATATACAGCACATAGAACTGCATTAGCCCAAAACATCATTTTTACATTTTTGAAAAACATCATGGAGCGCACCATATTTAAGATTGTCCTATTCATTCTTTCAGCTACTCAGTTCTATTGGGGATTATAAGGCACAGTTGTTTGATGTTTGATCCCATGTTGGCAAACATAGTTTTCAAATTCATTTGAAGTGTATTCTTTTCCATTATCAGTGCGAATAGAGCCAATATGAGATTGTGCATCATTTTCAATCCATGTATGAAAGTCTTGAATGTTTGAAAAGCATCAGATTTGTTCTTCAATAAATAAAGCCAACACATTCTGGTGTAGTCATCAGCAAATGTCATCATATATTTATTTCCATTTGCAGCAGGAACAGGGATTGAACCACATAAATCTAAATGAATGACTTTAAGTTTTCTATGCTCTGGAATATGAATCATGAAAACACTATTTCCTATGCTTTCCTAGAATGCAAGCATCGGATTGCTTAAGTTTCCTAGGAATTGTAGGCAAACCAGTAACACCATTTTTCTTCAACAAGCAGAGGCTGTCATAGTTCAAGTGTCCAAATCTAGCATGCCATAATAAACTTGATGGAAATGTACCTTTTTCATAATGAGAATTGTATGAGAAATTCTGTGCACGAGCAAAGGTACCCTGTAGCTTGAGAAGCCTTTCTTCTTCTATCCCCATCATGACAAGTGAGTGGTCTGATGCTTTTCTCACCTCAAGCTTGCCATCAAACATATGAATGGAGTGTCCTTGCTGGCAGATCTGGACCAAGGACAGCAAGTTTCTCCTCAGCTGTGGGAGATATAAAACATGATGCGGAAGAAAGTCTGGAAGACCAGGGAATTTAAGCTTGATTGTACCAAGCCCCGATGGCTTGAGTTTTGATTTGTCTGCAAAATATACTACTCCATCAACATTGTCAATAAATTCTTCAAAAATCTCTTCTAAAAGTCATGTGGCAAGTTGCTCCTAAATCAAGCAACCAATCATTTTTCCAAGACGCAAGTGAAGCATTAAATAAGTCTTCATTTACTCCAATATTACAGTGTGCCACAACATAGTGACCGGATTCAGGTGCTATACCCTTCTCTTTGTCATTAGTTTTACCTTTAGGCTGGTTTCTTTCACGCTCAATTTTGTCCCAAGGCTTTGATACCATGTCAGACCAGGGGATAACTCCTCAGATGTAATCGTATTATTCATTTAGGTTGTTCATTATTATATACAAGAGGGAGTGATTGTTCAGTTCATCTCCCGATTACTCTCCATTTTCTCTATTATTTATTTACACTAATTACAGTTATTCACCCAATCCCTATGATTAGGTGTCAACAATTTCAATTGTCAAATGATGAATTTATTAATTTAATTTAAATGTACCTAATGCAGAAATGTTGAATGATAATTCATAAATGATAATAGTCTAGTAAGTAATGATGATCATATTTAGTCTTTAGATGTACATTTCATAATTATTAAGATTTTCTATTTAGTTATTGACACATTTTTGGAATTTTATATTTTTTATTTTTATATATTAAATTTTTAATTATTTATAATTTTTAGACTATGGCATCCCCCTGTTTCCCAGAAAATTCCCTAAATTTTGGGGTTGGTTATATACGTCCCCCTTGTGCGTATCCCCTCTCTCACGTTTCCCCATCCCAAAAACCCAGTGGAACATTGGTTTTTGGTTATGATGCCTGCTAACGGTGAATCGTGGGCAGCTGCATAATCTCCCCCCTCAATTGGGAGTTAGGCACTAAATAAATATATTCCTTGCAAAAGATTACCTCGTTCATCACCTTGTACCGCCATCTATAATTGCGTCGTCAAGGACCTCACATGCAAATCAGTCCTTGGAATACTCCACCAGCAATTGCGCCTTCCAATCCGACACAATGTTCATTAACGAAATAGTAGTCGGCCTCCTAGACAACGCATCAGCCACCACATTGTGCTGACCCTTAACATACTCAATGTCAAAGTCATATGCCTAAAGTTTGCTCACCCACTTTTGTTGCCTACCCTATAGTTGCTTCTGCTCCAAAAAGAATCTAAAGCTATTGTGATCTATCTTCACCCTGAACCTGTTGCCCACCAAGTATTGTCTAAACTTGACCAGCGCATGCATTATCACTAGCATCTCTTTGTCATATATGGAGTATAGTCGCTCATGGGGAAGTAGCTTCCAACTCTCAAAAGCTATCAGGTCCCCCCTGCATTAGGATCGCTTTTACGCCCTCCCCTGATGCATTGCACTCAAGCACAAAGTGTTGCATGAAATCTGCAAGTGCCAACACCGAGCACTTGCTCATGTTATGCAACCAGCTCACAAAAAAGAAGAAAGGATAGATCAACAACTTCAAAATCACCCACTTCAAGAGGGCAACCTCCTTTAAATTACACAAATGAACAATTCTTGGATGATACAAATGACAAGACCTCCTTTCTTAATATAGGAGTCTAAGGTGTCACAATATAATCAAAGCCGACATAACAATAATATTCTAAGGGCACAACAATAACAATAGTGGGTTTTTATGGGGCACAATAATAACAATATGGGGACTACATGGACACAACAATACAATAAGGGGGTTGCACTAATAACAATAAGGGGACACACTAATAGTATAGGGACCTAACATGCCCCTCTCCTTCAAAAAAGTGGTGTCCTCAACGCTTGAGTAGTTTTGGATGCTTCTGTATAAAATTCTCGTCCTCCCATGGGGAATGTTCAACGGGTAAGTTCTTCCACTTGATGAGATACTCTGAAATTGATCGATTTCGCAGTTGTCAATTTCTTATTTCTGTCACTGACTCAAGTTCCAATATGATTTTTTCTTCCTCGTCAAGTTCTGGCAATATTGTTTGAACTAGGAGCTTGTCACCTATAACCTTCTTTAAGCATGACACATGGAAAACTGGGTGCACTCTTGAAGATGCAGGAAGCTCCAATTTGTATGCCATAGTACCAATCCTTTGTAACACCTTGTATGGACCATAATACTTTGGTGATAATTTATTATCCTTCTTAGCTTGCTTGAAGGACATTTATTTGTATGGTTGTAGTTGTAGAAATACGCAGTCACCTACATCACAACTTATTTTGTTGCGATGTTGATCTGCCTATTGTTTCATTTTATTATGCGCCAAAGTGAGGTTATCCTTTAAGAATTGGAAAACTTGTCGTTGATGGTCGATATGATCTTCCACTGCTTGAACCTTAGAATTTTCTCTTAAATATAATGTGACAAACGGTGGATGATATCCATAAAGTGCCATAAATGGGGTCATTTTTGCTACAGTATGGAAGGAAGTGTTATACCACCATTCAACCAGAAGCAACCACTTGACCCATTTTGTTTGTTTATCAAATACAAAGCAACGAAGATATCCTTCCAAACATTTGTTCACTATCTCAGTTGGCCATCAGATTGGGGATGATAAGATGAGCTATGAGCTAACTAAGTACCCAAACAAGAAAATAATTTTGTCCAAAAATTTCCATTGAAAATGGGATCTCTGTCGCTTACAATAATCTTTGGGTTTCCATGTAACTTTTGAATTGTTTCCATAAATGCAATAGCAAATGTATGGGCTTTAAATGGATGAGATAATGCACAAAAGTGTGCATGCTTGGTAAGTTTATCAACTGCCACCTTGATGACACTCTTTCCTTCGGACTTGGGTAAACCTGTCATATAAAATCCATTGAAACCTCCTCCCAACATTGACTTGGAATGGATGAAGGTTGTAACAAACCCGGGGTCTTAATTGTCTCAACTTAATTTTGTTGGCAAACCAAACATTCTGCCACAAACTTTTGAATATCAAATTTAAGGCCATCCCAAAATAATTACTTGCTAACCCTGTGGTAAGTTTTTAAAAATCCTGAGTGCCCTCCTAAGGGAGAGGTGTGCAATTCCAGAAGAATCTTTTGTTTGAGTTGGGAATTCTTACAGAGGTATAAGCAATCTTTGTACCATAACGAATCTTTTTCCCAGCTAAATGTATCAGATGTACTGGGATCTTGCTGCAACTTTTGAATATGTTCCCACACTTCTTCATCATTCTTCCATTCATCCCTTGCTTCGTTTATCCAATCTGGTTGGATAATAGAAATGGCACAAAAAAAAGCTTCCACATCCTCATCCTTTATTGAGAGTGCATCTGCAACAACATTTTGCTTCCCTTTTTTGTAGATGATTTCAAAGTCATAACACAACATCTTTGTGACCCATTTTTGTTACTCTTCTAAAGATAATCTTTGTTCTAAAAAGTATTTAAGACTATCATGATCCATTTTTTCCTTGAAGTGTCTTCCCATTAGGTAAGGTCGCCATTTCTTAAGTGCATGTAGTATTGCCAACATTTCTTTCTCATAAATAGCTTTGTGTAAATACTTTCCTTTGATTGGACGACTTTCGAAAGCAATGGGTCTTCCTTCTTGCATTAAAACAGCACCAATTCCATTTCCTGAAGCATCACATTCCATAATAAAGGTTTTTGTGAAATCTAACATAACTAAGACTGGTGCTTGGCACATTGCCTAGTTAAAATGTTCAAAGGCCTTCGTTGTTTCTGGAATCCAACAAAATGCATCTTTCTTCAGTCATGTTGTTAGAGGTGTTGTTTTTCTCCCATAATCTTAACAAACTTGTGATAATATCATGTCAACCTGATAAATCCTCGCATATGGTTTATGGATGTGGGGATTTTCCATTCCTTAATGGCTTTAATTCTGCTAGGGTCTACCTTAACACCTTCATTAGATACAATATGACTCAAATACTCCACCTCTTGTACTCTAAAGAAACATTTGGTGGCTTTTTCATATAATTGTTTCTCCTCAAATAGTTTGAGCACCCTATCAACATGTTGAACATGATCCTTCCAAGACTTACTATAGATTAGTATATCATCAAAAAATACTAACACAAATTTTCTAAGGAAAGGTTTGAAAATGGAATTCATCAAACCTTGAAATGTAGAAGGTGCATTGGTAAGGCCAAAAGGCATCACCAATAATTCATGACCCTCATGAATTTTAAATGTTGCTTTCGAAATGTCTTCAGTCTTCATTCTGATTTGATGATATCCTGAACGAAGATCCAACTTGGTGAAGTAAATTGCTCCATGTAATTCATCAATGACAGGTATAGGAAATTTATCTTTAATAGTGAGCTTGTTGAGCTCCCAATAATCCAGACACAAGCGCCATGATCCATCCTTCTTGTGCACCAATACTACCGAAGCAGAGAAAGAACTTTGACTAGGTTGAATTATACCAGCCTCTAGCATTTCTGCAACCATACGTTTAATTTCACTCTTATGGGCATATGGATATCTGTAAGGCCTGATGTTTGGAGGAACACTTCCTAGAATCAAATGAATAGCATGGTCATGATCACGAATAGGTGGGAGGCCTTTGGGGGTCTCAAATATCTTGGGATGATTGTCCAAAACTTTTTGGAGATCTGGAGAAATAGATGATTTCGATGTGGGAACCTCTAGTGAACAGAATTGTGCAATTACACCCCGTTGTTCTTTCTTTAGAAGCTTTGTCATATTGTTAGAACTTATTATCTTTCCCGGTTTCCCTGCGATACCCCTTAATTCAACTTCCTTTCTTTCCCAAACAAAATTCAAGAAAAGTTCTTGAAAATTAAAAGCTATCGTACCCAAAGATTGTAGCCATTGTATTCCTAGTACAACATCAGCACCACCCATTGAAATGGAAATCATTGAACTATTCACTACATATTCTCCCATGGATAGCTTTATATTATGGCACTTTCCAGAGCAATTTATGGTTCCTCCATTTGCAACCATCACTTGACACTGGTGCTGGATATAGGAAGCAATTCAAATCCTTGGCTATCTTACAATGAGTAAAATTATGGGTACTACCCGAATCAATCAACACGATTACTTTTTTCTTCTTGATATGTCTTTCTATCATGAGGGTTTGAGGAGTGGTAATTCCTGCCAATGCATTAAAAGATATGGTCGGATTTGTTTCTTCTTTCTCTAGGTTTGGTTCCTGGTGTATATGCTCTTCTTTTGAAGTTTCTTGTTCCTTTTCTTCCTCCTCTTCACAACCTATGTAAAATAATTTCTTCTCAGCACACTTATGACCTTTAGTGTATTTGTTATCACAACTATAACAAAGCCCTTTTGCTCTTTTTTCTTCCAATTGTTGTGGTATCAACCTTGTAGGTTGTGTAAGGCTAGGGGCAACAACACTTACATCTTTATAGTTGTGAGTGGTAGGCTTCCTTGTTGCCATAATTTTGCTTTCAATTTTTCTTATCAGCCTAAATGTCTTCTCCAATGAATCAGGTTCCAAAAGGCGAATCTCATGTTGGATGCTATCCTTTAAGTCTCTATGAATACATCAATCCTATGCTCCTCTGGAATATCTTTTACCCTTATATTCAATTTTTGGAATTCCTAAATGTGCTCCACCATTGAACCCTTTTATTTGAGATTTATCAATTGGCTAAAGAAGATGTTGCTTTTTGTATGAGGCTCATAATGTGCTATCATTTCCTCCATAAAAATTGACCAAGTGACAATTTGTTTACGAGAGCAAAGCCATCAATACCATACAAATTGATTGGGTTCCATATATAAAGTTGCAATGCGTACCTTTTGTGTGTTTTGCACATTATGAAAATCGAAATATTGCTCCATCTATAGTATCCATGTTATGGGATCTTTGCCATCAAACTTCTTCATATCGATCTTTGGAACATGGTGAGTCTTCAATTCATCGTTAGATTCTATGAAATCATGATTAACATTACTTTTGTTCTCATCATGAGTTTCCTCTACTACCTTTTCACCATTAGGAAGCATTTCGTGTAGCAACTTTGCCAAACCTCCTTTCAAACCTTCCATGTCTTTCTTCAAATCTTCAATATTTTCTTTCAATTTTGCTTCTAAACCATCCATCTTATAGCTTCCACGCCATCCATCTTAGCTTCCATGCCTTTCTTTAAAGCATCCATCTTAGCTTCTGTTACTTTTTGTGAGAGCGACATTTGTTGCACTTGGTCTTTTAATTTTGATATATCATGTTGCATTTCTTCATCTTCTTCATGAGTCATGGTAAAGCTTTCGGGTTGCTTACTAGGTGCTTCCATTTTCTTTCTTCGAGGCATCAATTTATGATAATTATGCTTCACTATGTCCTTTGAATCACTTCAAACTAATTTTTCAAACCAACTTATGCAAATTTAAAAAACTACACATTTTTTCGCTTTGTAGGAGCTCAATATTGAATATGTTGTATCTCTATAATTTCGGATCTCCAAGGTCTGAAATTTCGCCCTATGGTATCCCTCTGAGTCCTCTTTCTAACCCCACCAGTCTGATCAATATTGGATTATTCAAGAGTGAGTTATGCCAAATCTCCCACGATGATCTGATTATAGGTTGGTTCAGTAGAGCGGACTTGTACGACCTGCCACGTGTCACTGTTTCGACCTTCGGACCTAAAAACGATACACAGAAAACTACTGTCCGTCCTCTTTCTGTAACTTCTTACGAAATTTCAATTTGATGCTCAGAGAAAAAGTTATGACGATTTTCCCATGGTCACCTGTTTGGGATGTAATTCGGGAGCTTGCAAAAACCCTAACTTCCTTCGATCATATCTCCGAAAATATAGTGAGACAAGATCTGAAATTCAGACCCGAGGTTCATCAAGATTTCAACTCAAATGGGTTTTAATTTCAACTTATGAAACGTCGTAGAAAAAATAGTTATAGCTAAAATGCTACGCTGACCTGTTTGGAGCAAAAAACCACTAGAATCCAAGCTCTGATACCAAATGTTATGCAACCAGCTCACAAAATAGAAGAAAATATAGATCAACGACTTCAAAATCAGCCTCTTCGAGGGGGCAACCTCCTTTAAATTACACAAATGAATAATTTTTGGATGATACAAATAACAAGACCTCCTTTATATATATAGGAGTATAAGGGGTCATAATATAATCAGAGCGACATAACAATAATATTCTAAGGGCACAACAATAACAATAGTGGGCTTCTATAGGGCACAATAATAACAATATGGGGACTACATGGGTACAACAATACAATAAGGGGTTTGCACTAATAACAATAAGGGGATACACTAGTAGTATAGGGACCGAACAGGTCATCACCTATTTGAGGCGCTCAAAAGGTTCTTGTGCTCTATCGGTCCACTTGAATGCCCCTTCCATGGTCAAATCGATGAGGGGCACTGCCAACTGGGAGAAGCCCTTCACAAACTTCCTATAGTAGGTGCATATACCCACGAAACCCGTCAACTCTGTCACATTCCAGGGTACTGGCCAATCTCGGATGGCCCTAATCTTCTCCTCATGTACTCTCACGCCATCCTCCCCAATAACATGCCTAAATAGAGCATCTCTGCCAATCCGAGCTCACACTTGGACAGCTTTGCGTAGAACTGTTGCTCCTCTAAAATGGACAACACCACCTCCAAGTGTTGCAAATGCTCGTCTATTTAGGCATCTCTGCCAATCCGAGCTCACACTTGGACAGCTTTGCGTAGAACTGTTGCTCCTCTAAAATGGACAACACCACCTCCAAGTGTTGCAAATGCTCGTCCGAAGTCCGACTATAGATCATAATGTTGTCGAAAAATACCAATACATATCTCTGCAACTACCCACAAAACACATGGTTCATGCAGGACTAGAAAGTGGCATGTGCGTTGATTAGGCTGAAAGGCATAACCAAAAACTCGAATTGCCCTTAATGACACCTAAAAGTCATTTGGGGACATCCTGATCCCTCACTCTGATCTGGTGGTACCCCGAACACAAATCTATCTTGGAGAAGTACTTGGCTCCCCTCAGCTCGTGCATCAACTCATCTATGTGTGGAATGTGGTAGCAGTTCTTCAGGGTCGTTTTGTTGAGTGCCCGGTAATCTATGCACATGTGCAATGCCCCATCCTTGTTGAAACATC
This sequence comes from Pinus taeda, assembly GCA_000404065.3. Taxonomy (NCBI): domain Eukaryota; kingdom Viridiplantae; phylum Streptophyta; class Pinopsida; order Pinales; family Pinaceae; genus Pinus; species Pinus taeda. Next base: position 304,948 of record APFE031557453.1, read on the forward strand.
CTTCTTCTTCAACAGGACATCTAATGAAGCGAAGGGGCTAGAGCTAGGCCTAATATGCCCAAGTGCCAGCAGCTCATGAATAGCTTGCTCAATCTCATCCCTGTAGGCCTTGGGATGTCTATATGGAGTGGTAATAACGACCTATACCCCCGGCTCTAGCTCAATTGTATGCTCAAACCCCCATTTAGGTGGCTACCCTGGTGGTATGTCCCCAAACACTACTGAATATTTGTCTAGGATGGTATGTATGTCCATATGTGACGTCTTGGGTTGACCCCAGCCTCAGAAATCCTCAACTCCACAGCCCACTCAATGTCACCATGCATCAGGTTTGTCTCCATCCTGTGCGCTGAGACTGTCTATGGAGGGTAAGGATGCATGCCCCGCAGAACAACCCATTTGTTATCCGGCCCTATAAAATCCATCTCCAACTTCCTCCAATCAGTAGTGACCCGACCAAGAGAATAAAGCCACTGGACACCCATCACCACATTCATGTCCGGTACATCCACCACAAAGATATGGTTTGTCACTAAATAGTTCCCCATGGTCACTGTCAAAGCGAGAACATATCACGTACATTGCATGGTCTGGTTCCCAGGCACAAGGACTAAGAAGCCCTCAAACTCCTCGGTCATGATACCCCTCCTCTGGACCATTTGTGCATCGATGAAATTGTGGGTGGCCCCACTGTCCACCAAAACTAAGACACGTTGCCCCTACACAATGCCTCTGATCCTCAAAGTCAAAAAATTGGGTACCCCACGTAAGGACGCAAGGACCCTTCCTCCTGGTGCGAAAGGGGCTCCCCTAGGTGGTGGAGGTCCCCTCTCCGTATGTGTCATGATGTCATCTCCACCCATCTCCAACTCTACATAATCCTCTTGGCCCCTGTCAGAGAATACCTCAATGTAATGGGCCTTGCCGGTTGTGCATCTATGGCCTAGTGTCCAAGGTTCCTGATAAGTGAAGCATAGCTTCCTCCTCCTTAGGTCACTCCAAGTCTCCTCATCCAACTGTCCACGCCCCTGGTTGGCTCTCAATGGTGGAGCCCTAGTGTCTCTTCCCCTACGCTGGAACACCTGCCTGGGCAGTGTCTGCGCTTTGGCCCTGGGTAGAGCATCCTGCAAGTCCCAGGATCTACCAATTGCATTCTGCAAAGTAATGAGCCTATTGGACCTCACCAAACCCCTCAATGGCTCTGCCAGCATTCCACGAACATTAAGACCCTCCTAGCCCTTGATAAACCATGCACCATCACTGACAATCTCAGGAACTCAAAGATATAGGCCTCAGCACTCCTAGTCTGCTCGAGCTGTGTCAGCTCTCCAAAGTGCTCCTCCGGGTCTCTCCTCTCAAAACGCTCCAATACCCTCTGGGTCAAATCCTCATAGGTCGTAACTCCTGTGTGTCCCATAGTGGTTAATCCATGGAACCACCAATCATGGGCTTCCCCCTCTAAGTGCAGTGTGGCAATCTTGATTTCCTTCGCCTATGTCATCTGGTTGAGCTGAAAATAAACATCTAACTTCTCAACCCATGCCCTAGCTGAGCCATCAAAGGTTGGGAGGAATAATCTCCCCAACGTGCATTGAAGGTCAGTGCCATGTGTGTAGTCTCCTCCACTTTTCCCTTGCTCCTATTGTTTCCCTTGAGTTGGAAAAAGTCCCTGAAGGTGATGGCATCTCTAAAATTGGGCCCATAGGATTGTTACTTCACAAAATAGTCCCCCATGGGCATCTCCTCCTGCCCTTTCAGCCCTCCAACACCAAATGTTAGAAACATGGGAATGGTGGATCTGGGAGGTGTGCTGGAAATAAGTGGTGCATTGAGTGCATTTGCTACCTGATGGTTTTAAGTACTTGAGCCTTCACCCAAATGGATTTCTCCCTGAATCCCTTTGCCCTTGTTGCTGCAATTCTGCTGCAGCAACTCATCAATTCCCTTAGACAAATCGTTGATGGCCTTCAGAAGATGTTAGGAAAACTCCTCTTCTTTACTCATCTAGTCTCCCCCATTATCTCCCATGCCCGGCCTCTCAACCTCTGGTTCAACGATCATTGGATCAAGAGTGATCTATAACTACCTTTCCTTGCTTCTATACCTATACCTCCTGTAGGTGACATTTTGCTTATCCTCTGGTGTCGTAGACTAGCTGCTCCTGCGCGCTGAGCCAAGACTATGAACTCTGCCACCACTGTAATATTCCTAAGGGATATTTACATTGATAAACAAAGCAACATAGCAAAAACACACATAATTTCACACAATATTAAACACCCAGAAAATGCCAAAATATGCGTTGAGTTGAGCCATTTTATTAAGATAAATGTTGGGGTACAATATGAGATCAAAAAGCAAGCTAGCAAAGCCTTAGTGATGAAACAAGTGCCCCAACTACTGCATAGATGTTCCCTCTATGGCCCTGCGCTAAACACCTAGAAATTGAATTGTTGGTTGTGAAGGCTGATTTGACCCCCTTCCTGTGCTCAGGGAATTTCGGGAAATTAACCCCAGCCTCTCCTCCAATAACCCACCAAAACCCAAGAAGGGTTTGGCTAAACACTAACCCCGAAATTTCCGTCCAATTTCTCTTAGCTCCCTTGTTGTTAGGTATTTCGACCCACCTGTAAATTCCACTGTTGAAGGCTCCCAAAACAACCAAGATATTCAGCAAATCCCCTTCTAGAACAACTCAAGTCTCAGCACCAAACTCCTTTTCCTCCAAGTGTCCCACGTGTGGCATGAATAGGTATTGCGCAGGCCCATGCAATCTTTGTTGAACCGGCTCAACAGCAAGGGTGAGATTCTCGCCTGAAAATCTCTTGTGCTCGACAACACATGCAGACTTGGCTTCCAACTCAAGCGTGATAGTGAGAGTGAAAGTTCAAATGATCAAAGATGTGTCGCCTCCTATTTTTTCATTATGCCTCCAATTTTCTCATGTGGGACCCGGCCATCGAATTCCTCCATCCTTTTTGTCCAAGAGTGCATATTTCCAAGAGAGGAGCATTATCCCTCTTTGGTGTGGCCCCCACCATCCATTAACCATTCGATTTTTACCTTTCTCCTATGTTGGGCCTTTGCATAGCTTCAAAACATCAAGTGGGGCGCAACCCACTTTTCCTAAGTAAAAGTGCAAAATATGACAAAATTGGCAAAATAGACATTTCCCCTTAGCAATAATGCTAAGTGGGAATATCACAATTCATTTGATTCATATTCGGTTTCATTGTTGGTCCTGAATGTCTTGATCTTCTTCCCTGTTTGATTTTCCACCAATGCCTGAAAGAACGAAACCATTTGAAGTTTGAACACTTCACCGTTCCTCTTCAAGAAATAGATCCATGTTTTGCGTGAGAAGCCATCCACAAAGATTGTGTAGTATATGTATCCTCCCAATGAAGTTACGGGCAGCACACCAGATACGTCATAATGGATTAATTGAAAAATATCGGTTGTCTTGCTTTCACTAGAAGGGAATGGTCCCTTTGTATGTTTCCTAGTTGCACAACCTTGACAAACTCCTTCATGGTTCATATTAAAGTCGGGCATCCCTGTGACAATCTTCCTTACCCCAGGTAAGGCTTTGTAACATAAGTGGGCAAATCTCTTGTGGCATAAGCTCAGATTGAAGAGAAGTATCGCTTGCCAAAACTCCCAAAGAACTTCCACCAACTTGGTAGGGACCATCAACCCTAAATCCAAGTGTAAATGCATCTTTAGGGTTTCTTTGCCAAATGCATACCTTTCCATCAATGAATGCTACCTTAAAGCCTTTGTCATCCATCGCAGAAATAGATACCAAGTTCTTCTTCAAATCGGACACATACAACACATATTGTAAATGAATGGCTTAACCTTGATTCAAGTGAAGAGTGACAATACCTATCCTATTTTCTCCAAGTATGATCTCTAAATTAGTCTTCTTCTCAACCAAATTTGAGAGGGCCTCTTTGTATCCAGTGAAGTGCCTTGAGGCTCCAATATCAATCAACCAATGATCTAAAGTATCTGGAGGAGAGGCAATATATAGAGCGGAAATAAGATAAAACTCATCTCTACAACATTACTTTCATCATCACTGGAATTTCTTGTCCTTTTGGGAGGTCGACCGTTTCCAATTTGAGCAGCAATAGCATTCTTATTTCCTTTGTTGTTGAACCTGTTGTTCCTTTTATTGCCATTGCCTTTGGAATTGTTGTTGTTGTTGTCAACATCCCTTGGAGGATTATCCTTGTGAGAAACTCTCTCGCATAGTGGTCGAACCTATTGCAATTATAACACCTTCCTTTTCTTCCTTCTTTGAATCCCTTCTTGGATCCTTGACCCTATCTCATTGGACCAACATAATTTTTCCTTTTTGCATGAGCCGAGAAGGCAGTAGGTTCATTCCCATTGGAGGACTTATCTCTCTCCATCATCCGTGTCTCCTCTTGAGTGCATCTAGCCAATAATTCATCAAAGCCAAGTATCCTGTCGTTGTTGAGAATGGTGGCGATAAATACATCCCGTCTTGAAAGACCTCAAAGTGCAATGGGAGTGAGCTCCATGTCAGCAATAACTTCTCCAATAGATAGGTGGTCATTTTTTATTAGAGTTATCCTCATGAAGTAGGATTGGATAGACTCCCCTTTATACATCTTGATATCCTTCAACTTGTTTTTGAGAAAGAGGATTTGACTTGCATTGTTCACTTTGAACATCCCAACCATCTTATCATATATTTCCTTAGAAGTTCCCAAATTAGAAATAGGCAACCAAATGCTTTTGAAGAGAGTCAATCAAAATTTTATTTGCTTTGACCTCACCTTTTCTATACTTCGTGTTAGCAGCAGCCAATGCATTTGAAGGAGGCTCCACCACTTTTCCTTGCAAAGTCCAATACTTCATGCTCCTCCAAAGTCAGGTCCAAATTCATCTTCTGTGCATGATAGTCAAATTTGTCATTGAGCTTGTCCGCAATCTTGAAGTAGGAAGTAGAAGCCATTGAGACTTATATGATAATCCTTGACTAACAGATATCTTAGTGATTGCTTTTCTCTCTCGCTTAAGCTTTGTCTTTACTTGGGCTTTGATTCTATGTTAAATTTAGATAACAATGGTATGTTCTATGTTTGCAACAATTACTTCAATGTCCTTTTATTAGCCCAATGACAATTTCCAATTTAGTTTTCAATGGCAATCACATAAACCATTAATCACATTGAGCTATAGATAGAACATATACAATAAAAGCAAAAGACAAATCAAGACAAGAGAATGCCAAGGAAAAACTCCAAGATGGGGCAAATCCTTTGATCAATTCTTCTTATTATTATATCAAATGTTCAGCAAAGAGAGCGAGTACAATAAAGTCAAAATTGACTTGCCAATAGATGATTAAAACCACTGTCCAAAACAGCCCTATCAATTCTGCAATTATGCCCACAATCAACAGCAATCAAATCAGCGCTAACTAGTCAATAGTGAATGGTCAAAGCACCTCTTCTTGAGCTTAGTCAAAGGCAGTCAAACTTAGGCTTCTTTGTTGGTCAAAGTCAAACCAAAACAATCAGTGAAAATCGGTCAAAGTTTGCAAATCTTGTTGCGGTCAGCCCTGCAATCAACATTGATCAACTAGCCCAGAAATCCTCCGGTTCCTATGACAATAAATGCGGCCTGCGAAGACAAATTCTCTCTGAAAATCAAAGTCAAAAGGTGCTAAGAAAGTCAAAAGTCAATGCTAGTCAAACTGCAAAAAAAATCAAAATTTTGGCCTCGTAATTTTGTCCCCATTCATGCCACACGTGTGAGAAAATTAGCTGCCCAATGAGGTGTACAAACCAATCAGATGAGGAGAGAGAAGAATGTGTGAGTTGATGAAGCGCCAAATGAAGGCGGATGTCTCTCTTATTTATACAAGTCGTTGAGGGTCAAAAGATATGTTTGGTGGGCTTCATGAGCCTACATGATGATGTGGCTAACCTTGACAATTTACACGTGTGGGCTTGACCTCAAAATAAAATTCTCCTTGTCCAAATTTAGTGATCTTTAAGTCGATTTTGGTCCTCTCGAAAAGAGGAATTCAATGCAATAATTTTCTCCATCAAATGAGATGTCCAAAGTTGAATTTGCCCTAGTTGCCAAGTTTAACAACTTCTCTATAGAAGTGTTCACCAATTGCGAAAGCACCCATGTTGCAAATGGTTGTAGTTGTGGGCTAGCACTGTCGTGCATGTTCCATCGCTCTTTGACAAGCATTGTTCCACCATCATTTATATCGAGGTCCTCATCACTAGTATCATCCTTCATTATTTTCTTCTTGTCTAGCCTTTGCCTCTACCTCAATTCTTTAAGGACATCAATCGACCCCACCCAATTTTGATCAAATGGGCTATTCCAAGCCTTAAAATATGGTAGAAAAAGTTTAACATGCATACTCAATGATAATGGCTTGAGTGAAGGGTACATTTTTGCTAAGGCCATGACAAAGGAGTTCAATAATCAACACAACCAACACAGGGATACATATAGAGCTTGGCTTTCTTAATTAAATGCCAATCAAATACCCTCATATGTGATAGAATCCAATGAAATTTTGAAATCCCATCGATCTTGAAATCCTGAAAACTATTAACTCTGTTGGGAAAAATATTGAGAGGGGGTGAATCGGTATTTTAAAACCCACTTAAACCTTTCAATTTCTTAATTCATATTTTTGTACGCGGCTTTATATAAGTGAAAGTGAACCAACATATGTACGCGATTGTGATGAGGATAAGTAGCGTATATCTAGTTAACTAACTTTTCAACTAATTCATCATCTGTTTAACTTGAACCAGTGCATCAGTAGTTCTTTAGACATTAATTAAACAATAACCATGTGCAATAAGAACAGACTAAACCATCACACATAAGCAATACATCAACACACATGAACACCAGGATTTTTTGGCGGAAACCCAATGTGGGAAAAAACCACCACTGTTGTCATCTTTGTCTTCATCTTTTATTATAATGAAAAACTTTATGCATGTTGTACTGGTGCAAACTCATACCAGCATACAAGCACCCACCTGTAGAAGGCTACAACTCTCATTCTCCAGCACCCACTGGAAGGGAGCTCCTACCCCCTAATCTCGTTTACCGACACCCACCAGAAAGGAGATCCTACCCCCTGATCTAATTTACCAACTACCACTGGAAGGAAGCTTCGACTCCCTTACTGAAGGCTCCAACCCTCAGCACTTTCGTGGACCACGTTTCATAAATTTTCACGCTGGATCCACCTGATATAAAATTATCCACCTGATATAAAATATCACAACTTGTAGGCCACTTATCATCAAATTTTCAAATTGGACCCACTACCATCATTTAAGCCCACTACCAACTATCAAAACTGAAACTGATCACTGCAACAAATCACTCAATCATTGAACGAACTGAATCAACCAACCACTGAACCAACTAAGACCCAAATCAATCAACTTATTCTCAAACAACCAAAGCAATTAGATCATCGTAACCAGAATACCAATACTGAACCCAAACACTGCATCAACTCATTGAACCAACTAAAAACCCTGATCAATAAAATGTCAGAATATATACACTACTTTACTTTAGCAAATTCGCGTGTATGCGCGACTTCCTTTAAGCATACCTGTGTACAAATCTCAAAAACATTGAACCCTTAAACTAAATCATTGTCATTCTAAAACAAACACTAAGTTACACCCAGAACCACTGAATTGCTCTGAAATAATCATAAAACCATCATAGATCTTCAATCACATACAGCTAGGAGCATCATCACTCTTCAATCAATCAATTCAACTTCAATCATCATTGTTAAACCCAGATCATCAAGTAAGACTTCATTGATAGACCGCAGAAACACAGCAAGACTGATTAGACTGATCATACATCTTATTCAGCTTAACCCTAGCTTATATATGTGCTTTCCACAAAACACTTTCGCGTGTAAGCGCGCTCTTCAAGAATCAAACCCGCATACAGATCTGTCCAAAGTGCAGAATCGACACGTGACTTACCGGCATTAAACCCGCGTATGCGGCCTTTCAAGTTATCAAACCCGCGTATGCATGCGCCTTTCAGGTTATCAAACCCACGTATGCAAGCGCCTTTCAAGTCATCAAACCTGCATACAAATCTACAACTATTGAATTATAGTTTCGCTACACATCAAACCTTCAGAAAACTCTCAGCATACATAATAAAACATGCGCTAGACATAAATATTATAGATCATTATTTAATATCGTCATATTTAATATAGTCATTTTAGATCTATTAGATCTTATCCATCATCAAATTCTCAGGTGCATACTTAATTTCAGATCAAACAATTCATTAATAGCCCATTACATGCACACTTGTTTCAGATCTAACTATTCATGAAATATTCATCACTTGCACCCACAAACACTTTTGATCTTAATCTCCTTATATAGCTTAGGCATTATCCAATACCACAAAAGAAATCCTTAGTAATGTCGATGGTATTCTTTGACGGGATCAAATATCCGATGTCATGCTCATTAATATGGGCCAATACCATGGTGCGGAAACTATATGTGACTTTTCTTCACCAAACCTGTGTATGTACACGGATTTGTTTCATAGAATCTACATATACACGACTTTGCTTCACAAAACATGTGTATGTACACGACTTTGCTTCATAGAACTTGCATATACTTCTTCAAACTTCATCTTTATCATTCCTCTGTCTCTAAACTGATATTCCTTTATTTCACATATGTATTGGGCTGGATACTCATCCTTCTACCATCATGTTGACATGTTCATTAAGTAGGTTGCCATCAAGGACAACACATTTGTCATAATGCCAACAAAGTCCACTAAATTTTGAATGGGATATGAAATTCTATTTTCTCCATATGAAGTCTGATGAGGTTGGAACCACTCTCAAACATCTTGAAACAATTAATGATAATGTTAAATATTTAAGTAAAAGTTAAAATCTCCTTTATAGGAATTATATTCCTATAAAGGAAATGTAAGGGTGCTCCCGAAGCACAGTGCCAAGGTTGGAAGCAAGGGGGTGGACATTTCCTTCAACTATGCTTCCAGATAAAATATATTAATATTACAAGAGTTGACCACAAAAGGTGAGTCAAGTTGGTGAAAGAGTGGCATTATGCATAATCTGTAAGGGGTTTGTTGCATATCAGGTGGTTGTTCAATATAAACAATATCCCACCCTCTTAATAAGTGGTGGATTCTCACCATTGTGAAGCATTATTTCCAAAATTAATTGGCAGTTATGGGAAAGCTAGAATTTTTCCATGGAAAACCTCGTTGGGAAATCCAAGGGATGCTTCCCCACATTCATGGATGACATCCTTAGTAAACCTGTCAATGTAGACTAGTGTGCCTCACACAAGAGGATTTGAACCAGGCACCTGTTCATGTGAAACTAGCTAAATGCCCAGCAACATCAGCAACAAACGATTGAGCCAACCCTTGGGGTTATAGGAAAGCTAGATTTATAATGGTGACAAGGTCATACTTGGGTTCTTGCTCAATTGAATTACAGCCAAACTCCTATCATCAAATCAATGTCGACCTCTAACTGCTTCTTACTCTAATTCCTCAATGATTTTGACAATTGTCTTATATACAATTGCAAAAGTAGATACATCCATGCACCCTCTAGCACAAGTCAAAAGGGTTCAATTCACACGAATTGGTGCATTGAACTTCAATGTGTTAGGATGAGCACACATTCCACATGCTTATTTGGGTGCAGAGAGTCAAAATTGCAAAATGGTGTGCCAACAGAAAACCATCTATTGTACATTGCATTAGATTTTAAGTAAAATTATCTCAAGCGAACCCTTTTCCCCTTTCACTAGAATAGAATACCAACATCTTTGCAATCAGCCTAGGCCAGGATGCTTCCTTTACATATGAAAACAGTAAGCAAGTTATATATGGAAGCAAGTACATTATGTTCACCTCGTCATAGTATTTCACTTGCACCACATCATAGTTGTCGGTGTCCTGTTCAATATTTGCAATGGCTTCACAAATTGGCATACCTGCACATTAATGCCAAGTTTCCAGCATTTTAACAACATGGATAAAGTGAACTACTGTATCAAAAAGACAAGAAGTATTAAAATGTTTCCAGGCTGGTCCAAGCTTCAGAACTTAAACAGGAACGTAACAACATACTAAAAATTGAACTTCCACCGTTGACTCAATGGTTAACAAAAAGAATCTATTTCAACTTGCTCTAAAAAACTACCATGTGTAGCCACATTTCAGGTAATTTGTATTGATAATCCACCTTTTAAGTGTTGTGACATTCTTCGAAATAACCAGTACATTGATTCATTCCAACACCAAAACATAGGTCAATTTGGTGAAATACAGCTAGGCAACTTTATACTAGAAATAACTCTTCCTTCACTCCCATTTACAGAGTCAATTATTACGTTGTGAAGACAATTTAGAATTCACTATAGATAAAACACTTTGTGGCATTAATTATATATACCCACTACCTTTAAAAATTGAATAAACTGGGAAAAAGGATAGCTCTTTTCTAAAACAAGTTTAAAAGAACCCATTTAATTGGTATGAATTTACAAGCATATATTTTTTCTTTCCACAATATTGTCAAAAGTCTGTTTCAAGCATTATTCATTTCCATATGCATCGAAGCCCTGTTTAACATTTCCTTCCATCTTCAAGTATACAGGTTAGCAGAAAAATAGATTCTATCATAAAAATATGCATTCCTTATCATTTAATAGCATATAGAACGTAGCATGTGCCCGTTTGACTCATAAGAAACAACTGTCAGTCAAAAATGTTCATCAAAAAGCAATGAAACCAACAGAAACAGAATTACAGAATACCCTGGATACATATTCAGTATGAAAAGCGAACAAGAAGTGAACAAGCCTAATTCCAATGAAACACACCCATGAGATATGCATGGAAATAATTTGTCATAGTGATTTTAGTTAGTGCCTTTGATCTTTCTTGGGAGCTCAGATCACTGGTGTGGTACAAGGACTAACTCTCTATTGTGTGCTTTTTCAAATAGTTTCTTTAGTCGTCCTCTTTTTCTTTTGTCAACCATAGTATAAGTGTGATAATGCAGCTCCATTGGCAGTAAGAAGTTAAGAATTTCTTTTGTCACCCATAGTATAAGTGTGATATGCAGCTCCGTTGGCAGTAAGAAGGTAAGAATTAAATCAATTTGATGAAACATCTTTCTTCAGGGAGAGAAACCAGCTAGAACTTAATCTGAAAAAAATTCTTTGTACTCTTCCAATGATATCCTCAAATTTTAGGTCCTTTTTTTCAAAAGTTGTCTTGCACTTATCTAAATTTGTTGGCAAAAAGGAGATAGCCGTCTTTAGTTCTTTTAACAAGTGCTTTAAAAGTGCATGCTGAAAACATGATTTCCTAAATTTTCTTCTTTCATCTAAGCCCATGACACTTACTGTCTCCCAAAGGAATGGAGCTTAATCGCAATAATGCTGGAATGGCATTCCCAATAGTATATGAAAAGGAGCTATGGGGAAAATAACACCACTCTCCATCTATATAGGTCCACAAAGTTAAATACGTATACTTCATGCCCATGTTACAGACAACCTGACTATGTGGATGGCTTCTTAAAGCTAAAGTTAGACAAGGGTCTGCATAGGAAATATTAAAATATCACTGCTACTTTAATCAACCACTTCTCTTTCATAAATATGGATCTTCCTCTTTTCCTGTGTGATGATGCAACATGTTCTCTGAAGCATAAGGTTTTCTCCTCACGAGGAGTATGCAACTCTTCTTCACATTCAATCTCATTGCATCCAACTTGTAAAGTGTTGGTTTTTGCTCCTTGGCTCTTCTTGGTCCTTAGGCCTAACAAACATTCCACAAGGGCCGCAATTTGTCACTATGATGAGCTACAAATCGGTAACAAATTATGACTCAATCCCCTTTCTCCATATCCTTTGGCCATTTTCATAACTTCCATAACATCCACGATTTTGTCTATGAGAATTACCTCTTCTTTCACCAATATTGATCCAGTGACTTTGTTGACCTCCTTGTCTAGAACTTCCACAGATGAATTCATGCATGCATCAACCCCTCTGTTTGCCTCGCACGTCCCAAAGTGAGTTGTATTTCTGCAATTTTGTTTCTAGTTTTATTGCCATTCAAAATACTTCCTCCAAATTCCATAGTCAAATGAATAAATATCATCTCCTTTTTCAAGGCAAATCTAACCCCTATAAGAATCCGGTAGCCATTATCTCAGGTCCTTACAGATAAATTCATTCGAGTACACAAACTGTTGAGTCTCCCTGAATAATGTACAAACAGCATCTGGCATTTGTTTGAATAAGACTTTCATAATTGTGTGACCAATACTCTGCCCTCACTGTTGTATGGTGCCTAATTCTCCGTTTCGTCAGTCTATAGGTGTTCCTTTTCTACCACGTTTGATTTCCCTTCAATTTTTGGAACACCGAATTGCATTTTTTTCTACATCAGTGAAATTTTCTACCGCTAAAACCCAATGATGTAAGGTTTCACGCTTCAAATTACCATCATATTTAGGTACCTCTTTTGCCAGTTTTAATACTTCTAGTTCTCCAAAGACCCTAAATGATGAGTTTCATGTGAATGGTGTTAATCCCTTACTACTCATACTACCTCCTCCAAATTGGGCGCACGCTACCTTAGTAGCCATCATATCCTGCAAGTTATTAAAAGTTTGTTTCATAGTATCAATCTCAACCATCAAAGCACAGATTCCTTGAGTAGAATCTTCCATATTTTTTGGTAGCATCTTACTCTTCTCAAAGGAAATACCCATACAACTCAAATGTCTTGATTTCTCTAGTGCTACCAACTGAAAACAGAACCTGATCCAATGCCACTTAATGCATGGAAAAGCAGAAAAACAACAAATTGATCAACCAAAAAACATTACAGACTAGTTAAAGTAACTATCAGCACAATACCCAGATTTTCAAAGCCATACACACTCAAAAAGTGTGACAGACCCCTTCCATCTCAACGCTTTAGGCATGTTTCCATGCTTTTTGGCACCCCTAAAAATGGCTCTCTAAAGGAATCACATCAAAACTCCTGCTTTTGCATTTATATGTCAAAAGTGGATCCCTAATATAAGACAAAACATGAATCCTTCCAACAAAAACAGGGTGTTGTCAACAGGGTTTTTGTTCAATGATAAAGTAGGTGTGTTTCATATTCTGGGTCCCCCGCCGAGGTGCAAATCGCCCGGAGACATTTTCGCCTCTTATCTGGCCTATGCAATCGCCTGTCTGACTAGGCCATTCCTTGTCGGTGGCGCCACGTGCAAGTTTTGGACAAATTTGGCGTAATACACCGATCACGGCATCTCAGCCAAAGTGCTCTGAAGAGTGGTTAAGTTGGGATATTCCTGTTGTAAACCAGCTACAGTTGACTGTAATAATCCCATATCGAGAAGGCTCGCTTGCCACAGCTGTAAATTGGAAGCATCATTTGTTTAAAAAGCCAAGAAAAGAAAAAAGGTCCCTGCTTCACAGATCAGATTACAACCTAAATGAATAACTTTTGAAGATTATGCCTTTTCTATTTCATTGATTTCTCCTGAATTCAATATTTATCTGAGCACAAAGATTTTGCCTGAATCGTGCTTCATTTATTGTAAACAGGAAAGCGCATGAATTTAACCCATATTGCCTTCCCTCAATTACGTCTCTTCTTCTATATCGGGAAACATTTCAACTTGACATTTCGCATCAAGAATCACTCCAACGTATTTCAAAAGTTATGATAAAACGATTCTAGTAATTTTCTTTGTCGGCCGCTTATTCAATGACATAAATTGGAAGTACCCAGAAACATTTGAATTGAAATCCAAATACCCAAATTTTCACCGAATTGGACGCCCAAAAACATAGCACTATGTCTGTGAAACATACCAATATGAAAAATGATGAGAGAAATATGATGGCATAGACTATCATACCGAGAGTGAAGGGGCCAAGGCCCAGGCCAGGTTTGAGCTCGAGAGAGATCAATCGCATGGCTGCCCCTTCGCGCCGTCTTCTGGTTCGATGCTGCATCCTTTCAAATTTATGTGTACCCCTCTAAATCAATTGGATGAGGACCGCAGGTGGACAGTGCTTTTCAATTTATGGTACGGGACGGAGGATGTGTCACGAAAGCGTTATCGGACAGGGCATTCCCTTCTCCGTGATGAATGACTCCCCACCTCTATTTTATACGTATCCAGCCATCAACCTTCCTGCTTGCGCACGCCACCGAACGATGCACGTAGGAATTGAATGCCTCCTACAACCAGGTGTGTGGCATTTAAAATATGGGGAATATCGCCCACGTGTCCCAATTGTTTAAGATGGAAGGTTGTGTGTCGAGGGTTACATGGACATGTGTTGTCTTGTTAGTGGTGAGTGGATAGTTCATAATTGTAAATGGAGTTCCAAGAATCATGAGATATATGCATATACACATTCGCTTGTAACAATATTTCTTGCAAAACAGGTTTTCCATAAAAGAGGGAGAAGCTCCAAGTCCCAACAAGCAAGCGTATTCCTAGTTTAAACAATCAATGCTTATGTTGGTAAGCGTTTTCTTACTTTAATCATGATTATGAATAAATAATTATGGTGGTATGAGATACCACTCTTGCAAAACAGGTTTTCCATCATAAAAGAGGGAGAAGGTCAAGTCCCAACAAGGAATTTCTAGTCTAAACAATCAATGATTATGTTGATTATGTTGGTAAGCGTATTCTCACTTTAATCATAATTATGAATAAATAATTATGGTGGTATGAGATACCACTCTTTTGGAGTTGTCTTTCTCCTCCCATAAGGATCGTAGTTTATTGGATAGATTAGTATGGATTTACTATGATGTTGTATTTGTGAAATTTGATAGGTTTTAAATGTTTTTATTTTGGGTATTTATTTTGATTGGTTTGAGAAGTTGATATATGTGAAGGAAACTACAACATGTTTTATGGTTACATTTTAAGAAAAAAAATGTTTAAAAAAATTATAAAATTAAGATTGAGAAATTTAATGGATAAATCTTTGAGCTATGGACGTTCAAAATGAAAAACTTTCTTGTAGAAAAAAAATAGTGGGTTGTTGTGGATCCTAGTATGCACATATGGTTTTGTAGATAAAAGACTAGATGAAGTTGGATAGGAAGGAAAAGCACAATTTGGCAATGTCTTTTAGATTCAAATATCTGAGGAGAAGCTACAACCAAGGTGTTATGGGATAAGTTAGGGACTTAGTATCAATCTAAGTCCTTAGCAAACAAACTTTTCCCTCAAAAGAAGTTGTACTTCTTAAGGATGAATGATGGAGACTATCACATATCATCTAAATGGCTTTAGTATAAGTCAGTCATTGTTTGTCGATATTAAAATTTATGATAAGGATATCTACATTAGTTTATTTTGTTCTTAGCCAGATTCATGGGATAACCTTGGCGTAGCTATTAGTAGTAATGCAACCACATGAAAGTTTGATGATGCGGTTTTATCCTTGTTATTGGAAGAAATGAGGTGGAAAATCATGGATAGTCGAAGCACATATATACCTTGTCTGTAAGAGGTTGTTCCCAAGAATGAAATAAAAATAATAAATAGGAGGGAGATCTAAATCTCCAAGAAAATCCTTAAGGAAAGGTTGGAAATGTGGTAAAATTAGGCATTATATGAAGGATTTTTTACCTAAAAGCATTGATAAAGGAAAGGGATAGATGATTTTCCTTCCACAAAAGGGGGGATCTCAAAGAAAATGGAGGGATGCGTACTTGGCTTATGCAAGCACACATTTAGAACATGATGTATCACTGATTGATTTGGGGGATTCTTTTCATGTGACTCTTCATAGGGAGTGGTTTTATGGATAAGAAAAGTATAATGTTGGGTCCCTATAATACTAGTGATTACCCCATTACTATTGTAGTTATACCCCTTATTAATATTGTTGTGCCCCTATTGCCCCCATATTGTTATTACTGTGCCCCATAGAATCCCTCTATTGTTATTTTTGTGGCTTTATATTATTATTGTTAGGTCGGCTGGATTATATTGTGACTCCTTAGACTCCTATATATAGAAAGGAGGTTTTGTCATTTGAATCATCCAAGAATTGTTCATTTATGTAATG